>VYZP01011606.1:9886-28143 GCA_013400635.1 Hypocryptadius cinnamomeus | reverse complement strand
CATGGGGTCAATCCTTCAGGAACCTTCTGTGTGTTCCTCTTATAGGGTCAGTCCCTCAGGAAAAGACTGGTGTTTCCCCCATGGGATCAGTCCTTCGGGCACATCCTGCCCCTGTGTAGGGCCATTTCTGTGGTGTCAGCCCTTCAAGAAGTGGCTGCTCCAGCGTGGGCCTCTCCCTTGAGGTCACAAATCCTGAGATCAACCCTGCCCCATCGTGGGTTCTTCTTCCCACCACAAAACAGGATGAAAACCAGGGAGCTCTACCCCAAATAATAATGACAGTTCAAATATTCCCTGATTGCAGAACGCTTAAGGAAGTATCTTCTTTCCACTACAGGATCATTTTACTCTCCATGATGAAAAAGACACTATACAGTTTGTGGACAAAAATAATATTTTTAAGTAACATTAAGAGATAATTGCTTATTTTGCATCTTAATTCACTCACTTATAAATACACAGGAAAAAAAAAAATGTATTTCCTACAGGTGTTTTTTAGTGGGTTTTTTTTTTGGTTGGTTTGGTTTTTTTTTCCTGGAAGAGTTATCCAAAGGAGAAAAATATAAAAGAAAGTTGAAGCTTACTTCATTTTCCTTTTCTATTTTCTATGCTCTATACTTCATAAGAATGGAAATACTGATGTTTTCTTTTGATCACATAGCTATGCAAGTATTCACAAAGCAGGAAACCTACTCAAATCTGTCTTTTTAGCTTTTTTAAAGGTGGAAAGGGGAAGAATAATAATATTTCTTTTCAAAGCAGTTACATCAGCTGTAAAATGAAATATCTGGGAAATGTCTCACATTAGTCACTGTATACAAATTGTAAGTATCATTCTTTTTGTTAAACACATAATTGCAGAGTACTCAGAACTATGAGATCCATCAAAAAAATGTGATTAATTACACACATTCATGTAGGCTGTTCAAAAAATACTGTGATTTTGCCAGTTCTTCTTGAAGGCAATGATATCAGCCTTTGTAATCATTCATTGCAGTAATAAACAGGGCAAGAAGAAGACTTGATAAATAAATATATAAAATATAATAATTAAAAAATCCTTTCACCAAGCAGATCCAGCAAGGCAATCCAAAGCTAATGGGAAGGCACCCTTAAAGGCAATCAAGGATTCTACTGATGTGATAATTTCAGGCGTAGACAGGCCAGTGACAACTTCTACATCTATGACTGTGGTTTGAAAGAGGTATTTTGGAATGGAGGCAAGTATCTTGGGCTCCAAATTTCTCTGGGAAAAAACCAATTCCCGTCCACTTTCTAACCACTTTTGAAAAGTCCTGAGTTATGTAGGTATCTAAAGGTTTCATGTTCCCAAGAACAGGAAGGGGACATTAACATATCAACATCTGGCACACCTTTCTCAAAGGGGAAAAAGATATTTTGGTGTGAGTCCTTGGCATGGAACAGGCTGTCCAGGGATGTGGCTGAGTCACCACTTCTGGAGGCACTTAAAAAATGTGTAAATTTGGGTTTGTGGTTCCCAGAGATCTCCTTTCTACTCTTTATAACAATGGGTGGATCATTTCCCTTTCTCCAGCCACCAAGGACATCACCTGTCTGTCACAACTTGCCAGATGCCATGGAGAGTGGCTGGGACACTGCATCCTTCCCTCTGGAGTCCAGGATGCACCTTGTCAGGAACCACAGGTTTGTGCATGTTCATGTCCTTGTCGAGCCTGACTTTCTCCTGTGATGGGACCAACTTCACTCCTCCAGCCCTGGTCTTGATTTTCAGGGCCTTGAGCAGTGTGGGAAGGTAGATTACTGTTGAAAACTGAGGGAAAAGGATTTGTTGAGCATTTTGATGTTCCCCATGTTGGCTGTCACCAGCTTTCCTGTCTCATTGACAGGACACCAAGGGGGGCACCTTTTCTTTCACACCCATTTTCTGGCCAGCGTACTCAGTAAAAGCTCTGATTGTTCTTCAGATTCCTTGCCAAATTCTGTTCCAGCTGTGCTCTACCTTTCCTAAAACCATCTCTCCACATCCCTGTATTCTTCCCAGTACAGACATCCCTGGTCCCATTACTTGGATATTTCCTTCTTACACATTAGTTTGACCCAAAAAAATCCTTCCTGAGCCATTCTGGTCTCTGCCTCTGTTGCCCAATTTTTAACATGTCGGAATTGAGACCTCTTGCACTTACAAAAAATGCCCTTAAAAAATTGCTGGTTTGTTTTCCCTCCTTTTTCACCGAGGACAGTGGATTTCCAAGGAATGCCATCCACTAGTTACTTAAAAGTCAACAAGTTTGCTCCTCAAAAATTCAGGATCCTGACTCTACTCCAGGACCTTATCCCTCATTATTGTGTGTTACACCAGGCCACAGCCACTGTAGCAAATGCTGCCACCAACACTGACATCCCTAATTAATTCTTCCATTTTGGAACAGGCCCAGCAATGCTTCTCAGGTGAATCCCATCCCTCAGAAAGGCTTCTCAAAGGTTTATCCACCACTGTAGGATGCAAAACCTGGAGTGTGGCACTGGCCACACTTTCACCTGTTCCTTCCTAAACCCCTGACTCTGAGAGGACAGCACCCCCAGTGCTCCACATCCTTTAAAACTTTACTCAAAGGGGCACACAACCTGTTCTGGTGGCTCTAAATTGTCACATTGTTGGACCCTGTGTGGAATTTTAGCAATTGTAGGAATCATCAAACCCCCTGGCAGGCAGAAAATTCCTCTAGAGAAAATTGTCTGCATGGCAAATGAGTGTTTTGGTCCTCCCAGTAAGAAATCTCCAATAACTGATGGTGTTTTTCCTGCTGATGGGAGGTTGCAGCAGCTTTGCATGGCTGGCTTCTCCTGGATCCTGTCCATCACTCATGTGTTCCTCATTAACCACCCCCAGAGCACAGACTGATGTGCAGGAGCAGTTTAGGGGACAAGGCAAGGATTTTCCTTCCTCCCCAAGCATAAATGCAACATGGTTTAGGACTTCTCAGCCTCTTTCCATAAAACAAAATATATATTTATAGCCAAACTATCTAAATAATGATATGCAATAGGTTGGTATTACAGGGGATTACCAGAGTACATCCCAAGCTTTTCTAACTTACAAGGACAAATGCAGAAAGCCTCTGTGGTTTTTATTTCTGTTTTGCTTTCCATGTGTAAACATGCCTTCCTTTGATATCAGAATTTGACAGTTTCTGTATTATCATTACATACTTCAAATTTTTCTGTGCATTTCAAAAGTAAACTGCATGGGAAGAAAGCCTGCGACAGAAATACTGGCACATATATAGTAAAAGAATGATCTTATTTCTTGTAAAATTACAGAATAATTTTTTACTTTGCACAATATGGCAATCCAGTATGATTTTGAGCATATGCTAATTTAAGGAATTTATCACAAGGAAGTAGACTCTGTTCCTCTTGGATTTCTACCCAGGATTATTATGGAAACTCAGGAAAGCAGGGAAGGCAGCTGCCTCTTTGTCTGGGGCAGACTCAGCCTTCCTTATGCCTTCTGATGACTCCAGTGAAAGGAATTGTTCAGCAACTCCCCTTAAGAACTGCCCCAAGAATGCTTCCAAATGGCTTTTTTCCCTCCCCTAAGACCTATACCCCTCTGTACATTCTGAGATTTGATCTTTGATTTGTCATGAGGTGCTCGCAGTGATGAGACCCACCTTCCCCCCATGGTTTTGCAGCTCAAGTCTAAGTGCTTTAAGTCATGCCCTCTGCATCAATTTATTGGTGCCATCATCGTTGCTGGATTAATTTATTTAATTTGCATTTATTTAATTTGTCACATTTCAATTTGGCCCACACATCACACCATGGTTCAACCCAAATTGGCCAATAAAGCAGTGGGTCCACTTCTAACAGTCCATATTCCTTTTTCTGTCTCCACATAGTCACTTCTTTATTTTAAAGATGTGAAAAAGGTCGACTTTTTTTCTGTGTGGAAGATGTTTCTGGGTAAACCTGGTGGGGTTTTTTTTGCAGCTCTCCTACTCCATGATGTGCTGACCATCCTTTATTTCTGCAGTTTCTAGGTACAATACCTCTCAGGGGAAATTATAGCTTTAAATGCTGATTGGGTATATATGCTGAGGGGTAGGCATGTAATTATATAAATGTATATGGCAAAATTAAAAATGCTAATCTCCCCTATTTAGGATTTTAGCACTTGGGAAAATTTTAGAAGCTTAAAGGCATAATATACTATAATTTTTCCTAAATCATTTTAATACAGTGACGTGCATGTCAACCACTGAACACAAGCTGTGTCTCAGGGTACAACTATTTATATATCATTTCTATTTCAGAGCAAGTGTTGTCTTCACATCAGCAGACTTCTTCCCTCACCTGTCCACAGAGCAGACTGCTGACAAGTTGTCCTGATGACACCCTAACAGCAGAAGGAACAAAGCATATAANGTCCTTAATCTCTTAATCCTAAGGAAATAAAAAGTGTTTCTTAAACAAGTCTTCCTTTTTTTTTTTTTTTTTTTTTTTAAGATAACAAAGCTCAAAAAAAGATCTGACATGCTGTTCCAGGACATTAATTCACTTGGTGTGAAACTGTGATGTTGCCAAATACTTTCACATACCTGTGCAAAAGCAACAGGGATAAATGGAAATAAAGAACTCAAGTGTTAGATTCAAGGTGCTAATAAGATACAGACCTACATTTTTTGCACAAGCAGTTTCAAGAAACTTTTTTTCTTTTGCTCTGAGAGTGAGTCAATTTTGCCAAGGAGACAGAGTCAAAGTGGCTCCAAAGCCACCTGGAAGGTTGAAATGGGAGATCTGCACAGAGAACAAACTCCTTCTTCCAATTTGCCATCTTCTAGAGCTGGGATAATAACACAGGCAGAGGTGGAAGGTCCAAACTCCTTCATAAACAGTAAATGTGAAAGAGCTTGCCTGCAGTTGGCATGCTACCATAAATATTAATAGTTATTATCTGTTTTCTTGAGGTACAACAGTGCATTTATTATTAAACATCTGTGTTAACTGTTCTGCATGTGAATATCTGATTCAAGCTTCTCTGAATACCTTTTTTTATTTGTGAGAGTATAAAATATAACTTCTTTTAGGACTTTCATGTATGACAGTTTAATTTTACTCCAGTTAAGTCATGGCGTTTTCACAAGGTTAAAATGCAAAATGCCCTCCAAATTTCTTGTGTAATTTTTGCCTAAGAGTTCCTCTGTTTGCCTCAGTATTGGGTTAAACCTCATGTGCAGAGGTAGCATTATTAGAGGCAGAAATGCAACAAATATTTTCACAACAATTCTTGAATTAAGACTGGGAGGTGAGAATTGTAGCAGTAAGTGACACAGAGAGTGGGTGTAGCCCAGAACTATTCCCTATATTTTTAATGAATTCTGAAGATGAAGGATGAAAACCCTTTCATTTTTCTCTTTTTTTCTTTTCTTTCCCACTTTCATTTAACAATACAGGAAGTCATGAACACCTGATTCCCTTCTGTTCTTTGCTGGGATTTTTTAATAATTCAATACAGTAATGAAAAACAGGTGTTATTTATTTGTGCATCTACTCATTTCCCACAGTTACAACATTTTATTCTTTTGCTCTTAATTAACACCACTGCTCAAAACACCTGTAAGGGGCACTCATCGTGCGTATCTGGCTGCACAATGAGATGAAATGTAAAGATAATCACAGGTTTATAGGATTTTGCTGTGAATTTTGTAACACAAAACAATGCACCCCATTTCTAGGCTGATTTTCTGTTTCCCTTGCAAACCCAGATGAGACAAAAATACAGCCAGGATAGCTACTATTAAAACAAGTTTTCTATGGCATTTAGAGATAGTGAAAACAATTTGCTGGCTTTCACAAGAATGCTCTAAAAGTCGGTGAGTTTAAGTTTTGCTTCTTGATTGCTTGGAGGAGGAAATGGCTGCATGACCCACTGCCTCTGAATGTGCCTTTTTTTGTAATAAAACAACCCAGGATCCTTCAAATATAAAACCCCATCTGGCTAGATCATTGTGCTGCTTTAAATTGCCCATTGCCTAAAATTTTGGGAGGGAACACTTGGGATGTTTCAAGTGCAGTGCACATGCAGGGCCTGAATTCACAGAACCTTAGAATCCTAGAGTCATTTGTGCTTCAAAAGACCCTAAAGGTAATTGATTCCAATGTTAATTGAGGTTGGATTCACTGATCTGAGGGGTCTTTTCCAATCTAAATGATTCAGAGGTTCTGTAATGATTAAGAGATGAGATCTCACTTGTTGGGATGCACAAAACAGAGAGTGCTCTGGACCTTATCAATGTAAGAGATTTGATAACAGGATGCCTTGGCAATAGCAAACAGAACTTTGAGGATTAAATCAAGATTGCAAGAAGATCAAATCAGACTAGTTTACCAGGGAAAAAGAAAATCACATCAGACTTCTGCAAGCAAGAGATGTCTAAAATATGTAAATTTGTTTATGTGATCATTAACCCAATCACTGTAGAAAAACATTACTAGTCTTCCTAGAATAAGTATATAAGCAGTTGTACTCCACAATAAATTGGGATTCTTTGACCATCTCAAAATGTTCCCTGTTTCTTTTCATCATCCATACTCACTTTGATTTGCTTGTAACAGATTGCTTCTTTGAAAAATATTTCTGCTCAAGAAAATGAAATGTTTTGGTTTAGGTTCTGCAAATGCAGAGGCTGCACTGAGAGGAAAAATGCAGGTGAATCACAGGTTTCTCTTCTAGGAGGAAAAATACATGAGATGCCTCATGTTCTTCTGCTTCCCAGATTGGTTACCTAGAAATTGCAATTTCCCACTTACAAGATCCCCAAACATGGTGTGGTCATGCAGTGGGCACTCTCTGCTGGGTCCCACCATTCACAACTGTGACACACAGTTTTGGGAGTCACCTACAAGCAGAATAAACATTGTTTTTGTGTTGGTGCAAATCACATGAGACAGAAAGGCCAAGAGTTGCCTACAGCAAGGGCAGACTATTCTCTACACCTTTACCACGTTCATGGCATCTGTGAACCTGGTCATGAATGCTGCCAGGTCAGATTGAGAAATGGGGGTCACATAACCATAAAGGAATAAATTCTTCCCTCTGTGAGGGAGGTTAGGCCCTGGCACAGGGTGCCCAGAGCAGCTGTGGCTGCTCCTGGATCCCTGGAAGTATCCAAGGCCAGGTTGGACACTGGGGCTGGGAGCAACCTGGGAAGGTGGAAGGTGTCCCTGCCATGGCAGGGGGTGGGGTTGATTTTTCAGGTCCCTTCCAGCCCAAACCTTTCCATGACATCCACTTTCAAACATGTTGTGTAGACATGCAATATCTAAATACCTCCTGATTGAAAAAGTGAATATCCATCACCTAAAAAAAGTTTCAGACCAGGTGGGTGAGCTGTGTGATTTTTTTCACACAGTCAGCTGAAAGACTTGTGCTCCACTGGTGCTGTGTCAGAGTTTCAGTCATGCTGAAGCCAGAGCTTTTCCACCCACTACAAGACTAAATCTTGGCTTACACACCTGCTAGCAGCCAGGCAGACAGGCTCAAATTAAATCCTGGGACACAGCCTTGCCCCAGGCCCCGCTGTGTAGGCATCTCTGGCAACCTGTGATCCAGATTTTCAGGTTAGCTGAACTGCCCTCAGTGGGAGATGACTAAATGAGCAGAAGCTGTTCATTCAAAGAGACAATCATTGATTAAGTACTGGATCCTTCCTGCTGGGGTACTGCAAGGAGTTGTGTTACACCAGAACAGTTCATAAGAGGAAGTTGCACATCCTCAGTCTTCTGGGAAGAAACAGAGCTGAATTCTTAGGGTTTAATCCAATGATTGCCTTAAGATATAATGAGAATATTCTTAAGACTTGGCGTCCCATTTCCTCCATCACAAAGTCCACAAAATCTGTTTGTAAACACAGGCTCTCTTCACCCTGGGCCCTGTTCCTGAAAGAGGATGGAGCTGTCTCCCTGTGTCCCAAACCCTGGCTTGTATTTGCAGGTTTTAACCTCTGAGTATGACAGTGAAGGGAAAATGGGAGACAGGGCAAGTGTCCTGTCAAATCTCGCCACCTTCAAGGGATTTCTCTAACGAGTTCATTATTATGACCAACAATACCTTCAGATTTTCCCCCATAGTCATCAAAAATGACTCTCCCTCCTTATTGTCATGCCAACAGTGGGTATCTGTCATGTTCTCAATACACCAACACCCACAGGCAGCTGCTTTGGGCTTTTGTGCAGCCACCTCAGTTTGCTAGTCACCTACTGAATGCTTATTTTTGTCCTTCCCCATCTTTGTCTTTGCCCTCAGTTATGCAGAGCTCTAAAGCATCCCTGTTGCAGTTACATTTTTGACAAGGAGGAACCCAGACTTTCAGATGTTTGACGTGGGAATTGAGAATTACAGCATCATTTAAGTGAAACTGCCCCCACACCTCGTAAGAACTACACAGTGATGTTAAAGATCTCCTTTTTTGGCATCTCAAATAAATTTCAGGTCTGGGAGACACGAAAATGATTATCCTCAGCCCAAGATTCTTGATCTCTAAGAGCAAGCTCTTAGCATTTCTTTTTTTGTTTTTTCCCCTAAGCCTTATTCACACTTTTATGACCTGAATGGCAGAAGTGTGAGGTTCACTTGCTTGCTTTACAACTTAAGGAGTAAGAAAGGGCAAGCACCGTGTGGGTGAGACACAGAGAAACTCAGACGGAGCTTCAGGGAAAAGGTCACTGGAGCGAATAGTAGAGGAAGCTGCTCAAATGAGTGAGAGATGGTGACAGTTTTTGGTGTGACAGAGGCAGCAAGAAGTAAAGAAAGAGAGTGTTGTTTTATGCAAAGAAACCAGAATGACTCATATGCTTGTTGGAAATAACCTCTGAAAAGCAGAGAGACCCTTTTTTGGGCCCATGGGTACAAAAAACCCACAAACAAACAAACAAACAAACAAAAAATCCTAAAAAAACCAAACAACAAAAAACCACCACAAAACCAAACAAACAAACAAAAAAAAATAAACAAAAAGCCCCAAATCTCACAGGCAGCCAGCCAAGTCATGTGTAGTTTCACTGAATCTGAGCACCACGACACCAAACTTAAACAGCTGAGACATGGGGAGGACATTTTTCCAACCCTCAATATGCTTTTAGCTTCCTGGGTTTGACAATCCGAGTGTGAATCAGGGATTACTGAGTACTAGAAGGAAATCTACTTGAGCATGGCAACAGCGCCTGCAATTTCATAAATATTCTAGCCGAGCTTTGGTGGTGAAGAGTGTCTTTTTCAAGTATGTGCACGGCCTGTAAATTGATTATCTCCACCTAATGTTCTTCTTTAGGGCCTCTACTCAGCTACAGAGCGGAGAGCAGTTGATCAGAATCAAGTATTTTACAGCAGCTGAAAGCAGATGCCTGTCTGGGACATCACGTGCATATAGGTGTTAAATAAAATAACTAACAGGTATTTACCTGTTTTATCACAGAAATGCATCCTTGCCAAGGAGCAGGAAGGTGTTGCCTTTGCTGATTTGCCCAATTTTGAAAGAATTTTTAGCAACAGCTTTGTCATTTAGTCCAGAACATACTGATACTGATTATCACAACAGGCTGAGATGTCATTTTATTTTCTCCCCTCATCCTCAGCCTTTCTCTTCATAATCAGTGGGCAAAATATAATAATTTTAGAAGTGGACCAATTGCTACATAGCTGCATAATGGGTTGTTTACAAGCTGCAAAACCGGGAGCAACAATAATTTGATAATACTGAAATCACTGGATTTTGTAATCATTGGATTTTTTGATTACCTGAAGATGGTTCAGTTTCAACCAAAGTACTGACACTTTATAATTGTTATTGAACTGAAGTCTGAAGACCACCATGAAATTCTGGAAATTCAGTCTGAAATGGTAGTGTTTGATACAAGAGGGGGTAGCCTGTTTTCATTACAGGTCAAATTAAAGTATTTTCATAACTTCATCTCAATTTTTGGCATTTTTGAGATGTTATTTTTTGCTGTAAATTTGTTTGCTACAAGAACTTGAGGGGTAACAAAGGGATTTTTTTCAAAAATCTCACAGGTTATGTATAGTAGCCCATTATGTTTAATCTGTTTCTTTTTTTATAATTGTGTTTAGATCATCAAGGATTTTAAAGATCAGTAAACATTTGTTTTGTCAGATTTTTATTTAATTTTTTTATTTTAATTAAAGAATCACTGCTAGGCAATCAGGAAGACTATTTTGAGGAGGATAAATTAGAATGCATGGTATGGATGCAGACATTGCTGAAGTCTAAGAATATCCAAAACATTGAAAAATCACATAATCCTTAACTACTTGTCATTTTTCTGCATTTTAAGGTAATGAGCTTTAATCCGGAGTTACTTGGTGCAGAACAGCTTTCAACAATGCACTATAATGAACTAAATGTTTTGCTCCACAAATTCTTTTTAAACATTGATGCATGTAATATTGGTAGGCTAATTGCACATTTCTGGGAATTATTTTATTTTTCTGCCTTGAATGCTTCAAGGATGACTTTGTCACCTGGGACAGGAGTTGCACTGGGTGATCCTTGTGAGTCCCTTCCAGCTCCAGAAAGTATAATGATTAATTCTACCCAACACTGGGGTTAAGTGACCATATTTTATTCTGCTTGTTCAGTGTTTTATCATCAGAGTCTGCAGGGTGTTTTTGTATGCATCATATTTGAATTTCCACCTTTCTTTTCTCCATCTTTCTCCAAGACAGAATGGATTTTGCACCTTGACTGGACAATGGCAGTATCCTGATGTTTAACCTTTCTAAAACCTGTGCTTTTAGGGAAATCAGAGGTATAAAGGATTTTCGAAAACATAAAATCGTAGAACCAAATTATCACAGAATGGAGTTGGAAGGGACCTCAAAGCCCACCCAGTGCCACCCCAGCCATGGCAGGGACACCTTCCACTGCCCCAGGCTGCTCCCAGCCCCAGTGTCCAACCTGGCCTTGGGCACTGCCAGGGATCCAGGGGCAGCCCCAGCTGCTCTGGGCAACTGCACCAGGTTCTCACCACCTTCATTGTGATGATAAAGATGCTCCCTGTAGTATCCAAAGCTCAATATTACAAAATTGTCAGGTTTGAGAGGCATCATATATTATTATGCATAGTAACAGGAAATAGATCATGTGAATGTAAGCAGAAATGAAATACACACATACCAACAATGCCTCAAAAAAACCCAACCCAAAAAAAAAAAAAAAAACCACCAAGAAACCCCTTCAATAAATTAAAGAATAAAAGAACCAAAACTGCCTTAGTGGTTCTATGTCCACATTAATAAAATTATTTCCATCTCTTAAGTGCAGTTTCTAGTAAAAAATTGGTGGCTAGCTATGGATAGAATGTTATTGATGCAATCTGATGGACAGCAGATCTGAATTCTAGTCCATAGAATGACAGAATATTTGGGGCTGGAAGGTTCCTGTGGAGCTCCCCCAGCCCAGCCCTGGGCAGGCAGGGTGCCCTGGGCAGTGGCACAGGAAGGTGTCCAGCTGGGGCTGGGATGGCTCCACACAGGGACACTCCAGGCCCTCCCTGGGCAGCTGTTCCAGGGCTCTGCCCCTCCATGGACACAAGTTCTTCCTCCTGCTGGCCTGCACCTCGCTGCCCTTGATTTGATGGCCACTGCTGCTCCTGCTGCCACTGGCAGCACTAAAAAGTTGATAAGCCTTTTAAAAGAAATTTTTTCTTGGTTACCAGATGGTCTTTAAAAGGGAGGAGCTGCAATTAGAGGGGGGAAAAAGAGATTTCCCTTTAAATGTGTTTGGCTTTTTTCCTTTTCCTCGACCAATCTTAGGGACTAAAGGAAACCATGTCATGATCTGTAAGGGAGCTTGAGACGTTGTGGGAAAACTGGAATTTATTTTCTGACCTGTAGCCAAAAGGGATGATGTCTCCTCTGTTGTGCCTCAGTAAATGATCACCACTGGGGAAATACCCAGAGAATTGGGGTTTGTGGAAGATATGTGAGATTATATTAATTACAGAGGTTCTTCTCATAGAATATTTATTCTTTAACTTACAAAACGTACTCTTCAGGTCAAACTTCTGACATCTGCAGGCAGACAGCATGATTAACCCAGCCAAGATGTTATTTATTTTAGACTTCAGCCTTACATTAATTTTTATGCCAGCAGAGACCTTCAGTAGTAGGCTTCACTGAAGTCACTTAAATTTGATACATAATTCAGGAGAGGTTTTGCAGTTTTATATATGTGTTTACTTATACCTGTATGCTTTCCTTTTATATTTATACGTAGATTATTCACTGCCAAAATACTTCTGCAAAACTTTATTCTGACGGTGTTTATTTGAAATGGTCAATAAATAATGTGTAAATGTGTGAAATCGTTTCACATCCCCGCTACAAAAATACATAAATTAGAATCACATAACAGATTTCAGGAAAATCTATACTGGAATGCAAACCGGTTTATTTTTGACAGGAGACACTTTTAGGCATTTAACACATTCATTTTTACTTGTCAGCAAAATAATTCTTGGGGAAAAGAAGTTTTAAAGCAGCTGTCTGTTCTTTTCTTTCTGTGGGCTTTCAAGATTTGCTTAATTTATCCAGGGGGAGACTCCAGGTAGACTCCTGATAATAGGTAGAAGAGAATATGCATTATTCAATAGATTGACCTATATGCAAATGAACAGAGCATAAACATTTTAATCTAAAAGTGCTTTTGCTTATAACATTGTGAAATCACCAAAACTGCACCTCTGAAGTGCACAAAATAATATTGGCTTTAATGAATTGGTTCTGAGTGGTGCTTTGAGACAACAGAGTCTGATGGATCGAGCTGTGGTTTTTGAACTGCAAACCCTGGATTCCTCCTCTTGGTCCTGGCTTTCTGCCAGAGAGAAACCATAGCCCTTTTGAGTAAGATTTCTTATGAAAACTGTAGATTGCATTATTGCAAAGCATTTTTGAAAATGGTGGCTAATGCATTTACATGTTTAATTTACGTGTGTGAGCGATTACAGCGTTTGTCTTCATATGTGTGTCTGCTTAAAACCATGTAACACATTCATCTTTCTGCAAAGAGATATAATTTCCTTGTAAAACAAATTGGATGTTTCCACTGTGAATGTCCTCTGGTGTGTTTTTACAGATGTAAATTCACAGATTAAGCATTTTTGTGTTCACAATCAGTGCAGAACCGTACATTAATCAACTGTTTCCTTGAGTAGTGGGATGAAAATAAGGACAAAAGATGACATATTGTTCCTATTTAATTAAATATGAAAAATTAAGTGGTCCTCCCCAGAATTTGGCTGGGGCTGCATACAAGGAACCACTTTTTTCCCCTCTCATTTCTTTAATTATTTCTGAATCTCTGAATAGGAAACTATCTCATTTGTCCTCATTTTTATAGCAACTTTATAGAGGAATTATATTTTTTTTCTTAAGTAATTTTAGCCTTCTTTCTTAATAGCTTGTGTAGAATTTTCTCTAACAAAGGACATATTTTAAAAGGTGGCAAAACTCCTTCTTTCTCATCATAACATATTGAAAAATGCAGGTAATCATGTTATACAACATTGAACACTCTATTATTCTGAAGGTCAGAGAATATATCTATATATATATCTATATATATCTATATATATCTATGTCTATCTATATCTATATATATACACACATATATCTCACTTGCAATTCAACAGAAAGTACATCTCTCCCAGTCACTTTCATCTCAATAAATCCCAGCCTACTAAAAAGCCAGAAAATGATAGGCATCTGCAGAGATTGCCTTACCCCAGAACATGATAAGTAGAAATACAAAAATAAGCAAATGTAAGAACCTAGAAATTTCAACCTACACCCTTTGAAAATCATTGAAACAGATTTGCTGGTTTACTTTAGGGGGCTATTTTTTTCCCCCTGCAACTATCACTCCCATATTGCTTCTATGGAAATATTGAAATATTGCTTATCAAAAATTGTTCCTTTAAGAAGTCCGCCTTTAAAGCTGAAGAAAGAGCATTAAGAACAAGCATCTCTTGGTTTTTTTGTTCATTTGTGTCTGTGTTTGGTTTTTTGTTTGTTTGTTTGTGGTTTTTGTTGGTTTGTTTGTCTTGGTGGTTTTTTTGGTTTTTGGTTTTTTGTTCATTGGGGATTTTTGATTTTTAGTTTTTTGGGGGTTTTTTTGTTTGTTTGTTTTTTGTTCTGGTTTGGTTTGGTTCTCTGGGCCTTTAAATCTCTGAGTGTTCATTTGCTCTGCTCAGATGAAAGCAGACATTAACCTCTCAGACATTCCTTTTGTGACACGCTGCCAGGTCATGTGTTTTTTATGACAGAAATGCAGCTCCATATTGAGAAATAAACATGGAGTAAAATGTCCCATAGGAAACGAAACTGAGGAGAGAGAGGAGAATTACTTTGTCTAGGTCTTTTATTATATTCCTGGCTATTTGTCTTTCTTCATGTCTGTTTTTATCTTTTTTGTCTCTATTATGGAGCCATGGGATGGTTTGGCTTGTAAGAGATACAAAAGAGCTCTTTTTTAACACTTCAGCCTTCCATAACATAACACAGAAACTCATTTAAGCTATTTTCTGTTAATTTCTTACTTCAATTTGTATATACAAATATGGACACACACTCCTAACCCAGCAAGCCAAATTCCAAGAGAATTAAAGGAGAAAATCCCCATATATTGAAGTTTAGTGTTTATCCCAAATTGCATCTGTTAATTTGTACTGGTTTAAAACCCTTACTCTGATTTTTTACTATTGCATGAGGTCTCAGTTCATCACAAAATCAGTTTCACTTGGTATTTGATTCAACCTCCATGCTCAATTCAGAATACAGCATACAGCAATTGAAATATTTTGATGTAGAAACACTGCTTCACCTCCTTTTTTTTAAAGCTCTTCCATAGAGATTTTAAAAAACAGCTCTAGAGCACTGTTATTCCCATAAGAACCCTATTTAGAAGCCCATTTGTCCATGCCTGAAGTTTTCTGTGCCTATCTTTCCTCCTGGCAATATATGCACCACTACCTCTTATACTTAATAAATTATTGGTCTTTAAAGTTGCCATCAAGTTTCTGGTTTGCTGTTGTTGATGAAACACAAGATAGAACAATCCAAATTATGCTCCAGATGTATTATTGCATACATTTTATGCCTTTTATGGGATTTTTATTTTAATTTTATAAAACTGAACTAAACATCTCTTCATATAAGAAGTAAAAATCTGTAGCCTTGTTGCTCAGAGATATTAAATAATAAGTTTCTTATATGAGAAAGAAGAAGATTCAAGACTTAAAATGCCTCCAGAAACTTCTGTTCTGCTTGCAGACTCGTCCCCCACGTGGCTGTTCTTTAATAAAAAATAATAAATTTTGTAGGCACTTCTTCCTCCAACAAAAATCCCCAATGGAAAAAGAAACAAATATCAACACAATCCTTCCTGCTGCCCTTAGTTGAGGTGAATACTCTCCACCTGGGGTGAAGCTCTGACAGATTTTTTGGCATACACTGAAATAAACTATGTTTCTCCCTAAAGCTCCGAGCTACCAGCTTGCTGAAGTCTAAACCCCCAAGGAAAAAAGCTTTAAGCTCATGCTGGACATTGCAGCTGCTCCTTTTAACCCTACACCTAAAGGAAGCCCAGTGTGGTACCTGCTGCAGTTTCTCTCACAGAATTAGGTGTTCCCAGTTTTCATTACAACTGAGGATGCCAGGCATGATAATTGAATTCTATCCCACCTTTTGGCACCCCTAAAAGCTTTGCATCACTGAGGTGTTGGCTATGCCACGAGTAACAAGAGTCAAAAAAAACCCCACAGCTCATGGGCTGTGTATTTGTCACCCAACAGAAGAAACCTCTGAATATCAATAACACAAAAAGAAATCTCTGGATATTGATAATATCACAGCTTGGTTGTTTTCTGACACATTCTGTGTTATGGCTGTACTTAACTGCAAATGCACCTCTTAAAGATAATTTTTAAAAAGAGGTGTATTTTCTAGAAGCCTGGAGGAACAGCAATTATATAACAGAAAAAAAAATTAATTCATTCCTATCACAAAATTCCAACGTGGCTTATTAGAAATCTTGCTGATGGCGGAATTTGAAGTACTGCAGTTTTATTTCACACGGGAATACAAATTTCAGGTGCTTCCTCAAAAAGTCACTTCATTCAGAAAGTCCAACCTGTTAAATAAATTTCATGTGCTGTCACATCTTGCTGTAGTTTAAAACGTGCAGCTGCAGTTCAAGAGAACACACGTGGGAAAGAGGTCGTAGAGATAAAGGTTCCACCCCATGGAAAGTTGAATTTTAAGTCTTTGAGAAAATCTGGTGGGAGACTGGAGGTGGTCTTTACAAATGCAAACTAATTAAACTTTTGGAGGCTCCTGCCAGACGAGTTTTCCCTCTCCATTCCCATACCACTGACATGCATTACTTTAGTTTGAAAAATAAATCAAAAATCAGGATCTATATGTTTTATCCTGACTTTCTGCCTTTCCCAGCCCAGAGGCTTATGTTTTATTCTTGTGGAAATCAGATCAAAAGGATGGGACAATGAGTGTTGGGGATGTTTGTGAATACAAGAAATGCAGTGATGTCCTGGGGGTCCAGAAACTGAGCAGGTCCCAAAGCTCTGGGACAGCTACTGCTATGGAAATGCAGAAATCTGATATAATTCCACAAAAAATCCACTGTCTTTCCCCATCTCTTTCCCTGTACTCCTTCCCAGCCCTCAACCATCCTGTTTCCATGTTTCTTTAAAAAAAAATTTGTAGCTCTGGCACACGGGTTAAGCAATTATTTTGTCCATCTTGAATTTTATTAATGAAAACTGTGTGGACAGACAAATTAAAATTGTTTGAAAGCCTTGTGCTTTCAACAATAAAAGGTCAATTATTTTAAAAAAAGTAAATTACATTATTTCTATGACAACACTGACATATTAAGCTCTCCTGATTTAGTTATTCAGATGGTCTTGTGTGGTTTTGATACAATTCAGAGAGGCAGGACTGGAGGAAGCATGAAAATAAATACTATAAAAAATTAATGTTACTGTCCAAAGTGTAAATATATTCAAGTAATAAATTTTACAATGTTGTATGCCTGTGTATGAGATACCAATAGGCATTGCTACATCTTTTTCTTTTTATTTTTTTAAATTTTGTTTTCACTGTGTTAAACTTGAAACTTCTATAATAAGGTCTGCCACTTGTTAATGGTTCCCATGTTCTCCTCCATCAGTGAAGGAGCTCTGGGGTGATTTGGGATTTGTTTCTTCAGGCAGCATCTGAGCATTTATTCCACCAGAAGCTGTGGAAAATATTCAGTAATATTCAGTAAAGGTCACATGAGAAGGTACAAACTCAAACTGGGAGAAAATTATTTTAATTTTTTTTATTTTTTTAAATAAATTGCAGCTCATCTGTCTGTAATGATACCTCTTCCATGGCCTACATATATATACAAAGCAGAAAATTGATTATATTGTTGTGGGACAGTAAGAAATCTACAAAAAAAGATGAAAACAACAAAGGAAGAGATCTACAATAAAATATTTTACTGGAGCTAGAAATTTGTACATAAATCAGGAGAGAACCAACTTATTCCTCTTTTTCAGAAACAATTAATTTTTTGCAGAGTATTGGTAACAGAAGTAATGAGCAATATAAGGAGCAATAGGATTTAAAAAACAAACAAACAAACAACAAAGCAGTACCTAAACAGGAATGTTCCTTCTGCTTTCTGCCCTAGTTTTCTGTAGAGGAAATTTCTGGTATTTCAGCAGCAGGGCTGAGGCAAGTTCTGTTTAACTGCAGTTCTTGATACACAAAACATCTGGCTCTAAAAGGGCTTAAAAGAACATTTTTCTAGCTAGGGAACTGATGGCAGAAGAGGATGGATTGCATGAAATGAAGTGTGGGAAAGGGATGAAAGAGAAGATAAGGGGAAGGGAAGGAAGAAGGAGGCAAGGAGCGAAAGTTAAATAACAAATGCCTTAATATATGTGATGAAAGGTGAAAATATAAGGAGAATGTAGGGGAAATTCACAGAAGGATCTCAAAGCACAGGGGTGCAGTGAGGGTGGCGCTCTAGGGAAGTCAGCAGATACTTGCCCCTTCCTCATCAGAAAGAATCCACACAATGGCAGCCAGGATAAATTCTACTGAATTATCTTCAACTGTCATAATAAATTATCAACTTTGCCAGCTTCCTGACTATTATTTCTTAACCATAAACAATGAAAAATCC
>VYZP01011605.1:18834-30784 GCA_013400635.1 Hypocryptadius cinnamomeus | reverse complement strand
CGCCCGAAGGGGCCGGGGTCTCCCGGAACTCCCGCTCCGCGCCCTGCCCGGGAGACCCTCGCCCCTCACGCCACCCGCCCTCCTTGCTTCCTCTCCCACTCCTTGCTTCCTCCCTGCCTGGAAGGGCCGCCGTGCCGCATGTGCGATCCCCGAGAGCTGTACACACCCCTACCCCTCCAGGGCTATGCCCCTGACAGACTACGTCTCCCCCGGCATCCCCGGGGGAGAAGATCGAGGCGGAGGCCTCTCACTGAGAGGGACCCCGCACGGTGACAGCGGCCCCGGAGAGGCCGAGGCAGCTCCCGCCAGCCTGGCATCCTCACAGCTACAACACGGTTCTGAGCCCTGTGCACACACATGCGGCTCCTCGCCCACGCGCTGACTAAGGATGCCGTGGGAGGAAGGCTTTGGGTGCGACGGTAGGAGAAAATAATAGGCAATGTTGGGGTTTGCTCGCTGTCTCAGTCAGTGTTGGCAGCAGTACTACTCCAGCAGCGTGCTGCTGTGGGCTGGGGAGGAAAGGCTGGTGCTAGAAAGCCAGTTCCAAGGCGGTGGCAGCCCTCCTCAAGAGAAGACCTGGAAAAATTCAAGTTACTTGGAATGTGTCTCAAATACGCTCTCCTTCCGCCTCACGCATCTCCATGTTCTTCAGAATCTCAGCCGTCCTTTTTCAGGAACACGTGGCTAGTGGATGAAACCGGATCTCTGAATCTTAAAGCAAAGGTCATGTCATGTGTTCACTATTGTGACTGACATGTACCTTAGCATAATTTAGAGACTCTAACTTCAGTAACCTTGGCTGTGTTCATGAACGTCTTTATTCATGCAGCATCTCTTTGGATTCTGTAATGACCTGTTGTATTAGGTCATTGGTTTTATCTCCTGTTTTTTTGCAGTGGCCAATATTCTGTTAATAGATGCCACTGTTTATATAATGAGGTATGAAGAAACAGAGGGAGGTAAAATTCCCATACTGGGCGCAGTTTTTAGTTCCTGGATATGGGAAACAGAATTGGTTTTGTGAAGATCTATTTGTGTCAAATGGTTTAACAAACATCCTATAAAATATGTATTTACCAAGCAGTGAGTTGTGTGTTAACATTCACTGGAAAAAAAACCCCCAACACCCTACGCAGGCATAAAATAAATAGATTCCTTTTAACTGAAAGTATCAACTGTCTGTAATTTCACCACACAAAGGAAATTTTGCCACTGAAAATATTAGGAGGATCCAGCACAATCTAGATGTTGTTCTCTTACACCCTTCAAAATGCTCACCAACTATTCAGATGCTTTAGCTCCAAGAAACCACCCCATAGCTTTTACTTCTATTGTATGTTTTAATACCTGACTTTACAGCGTCCTGGTTGCAATCTTCTTGCAAAACATGTAAGCAGTTACAACACAGCAGAGGATATTTCACCACTTTTGCAGAGCTTCTCTGCCTCAGCTCAAAATCTTTATGGACCGTAAGGATGCAATATTTCTTAGGTTGGGAGTCAAAGATTTCAGCTTTTGGCTGAAAACAAACAGGAATTTGGATAAGAGGCATGTGAATGGACTGGGTAGCGGGGATCCTGGTATTGATAGCTGTATACTTTCTGGTGTAATTGGATCACATTGGAGAATTTGCTGCTCATCCAATGATAAAATAAAACCATGAGAAAAAACCCAACAATAAGCAAAAGCCAAAGTAATGGTGAAAGTTAGGGATTTAATATTTGGGGTCCAAATGCTGATGGGCATACTTAGTTTTGTGAAGGTGATCCTTAGAGCTTGTTGTATACAACAGCATTTGCAGAACCATGAACTGCTTTCCAAATAGTAGAAGTGTATCTATATATAACCTGGCCAAATGAGTTCAGATTAGGTAAAATTTCTCCTGCTGAAGTGTTTCTGGGCATGTACAGTGTGTGCTCAGTGAGTAACAGGGAAGGTGAATGATATATTCACAATTAGAGAAGAGACCTGGCAGAAAAAAAAATGACACTGTAAAATCCCATGCTTGTAAGTAATTTTGAAATAGTAGCCCATGTGTTAACAACTATGTATAGTTAGGATCCTTAAAAGAACTGACCGCTCTGCCCAACACTGAAATAAATGCTCTACCTTAAAAGGTGTCACATAAAGTATGTTCACTGAAAGATCCTCCAGTGACCTACAAGAGCAAACTGTGTTTTGAGAGTCTTCCATAATTCTTTTCTTATGACTTCTAATGAAGAACAATAAGCAGCCTGTCTTCTCTCTTCCCCAGAGGAATAGTGATCATCACTACTTCCGGATTACCCTGGACTGAGATTTTCAAGAATTTAAACCTAAAAAGTCAGTATGTTGCAGTTTTCTGATCTGAATACTCTTTGAAGAATCTTTCATGGAATTTTCGAAGGTTAGTCATCCAAACCAGGACTTAATGACTGGCTCAGTTTTTCAGTAGCACTAATTAGCCACAAGTCTCATTGTGTTGAAATTAGAATCATAGGATCATAGAACAGCCCAGGACTGTTCTCTGGAGAAGGGATCCTCAGAATTTCATCTGCTTTGCCCTTTCATGGGAATGGCAGCCTAGATGAGATCACTTAGTACCCTGTCTAGCTGCATCTTGAAAAACCTCCAGCAATGGAGACTCTACCATGTTCCTGGCAAGGTTGTTCTAGTAAATGGTTGCTCCCACTGTAAAAAATTATTTCTTGCACTGAAATAAAACATTTCCTGGTGCAACTTGCACTCATGACCTCTTGTCTTCTCCCCATAACTTCTTGTGGATACAAATTTCTCTTTTGTCTTTGTGACCACCCTTTAAATACAGGGATACTGTGATGAGGTTTCTCTTGAGCATTCTCTTTTGCAAGGAGAAAAGAAGGTCACTCCTGAGCCTTCTCCATAGAGAAAAGATCTAACTCTCAATCTGCTCACAGGGTAGGTTCTGCAGCCTTTGGATTATCTTTTTGGCCTTTCTTGGGACCACCTCCAGTCCAGCCACATTTTTTTTAAATTGTGGGGATGGTTAGTAAATAAATACCTTTGGATATGAACTTCTAGTAAACCACTATAAACGGTTTCTGCTCGTTTTGCTTTCAATGTATAGTTCTACCTAAGAAATAACTAATTAGAGATAATATCCAGTCATATGCAGGAGCTGGGTATGTCCATGAGATGGCTTTATTTACTCCAAGGAGTAATACAAGTCAAGTAAGAAAATCTATAAATATTATTCCTAAGAAGATGTGTCTTTACTGTTTATTAAAAAGAAGTGCAAGTTATGTATTTCTTGAACACTCATATGAAAATAATTTATGTTCCTTTCCCAGTTTTATAATAGTTTTGATTTAACAATATTTATTGACACGCTATAACTTTTTGGGATTTATGCAATGTTCCAAGTTTTAACCAAGAAATGACTGTTTGTCATCAAACTAAAAGAAATGTAGTAAATGCAGTTGCCTTGAAAATGTAACTGTGTGGTAATTGAAGGGACTCCAGCTAAACGAATCTGTAAGAATTTTGATAAGGCAAGGATCTTAAAGGCAAGGAGAAGCTGTTCTAGGGCTGGACATTTGTTTCTGTTCTTTTTCCTCTGATAAATCACTGTAGCAGTGAATGAGTTTATCCATATTCTGACTACAGCTTTGCCATATTGTTTTTCTGTATCTTAGTCAGAATATTGCTATGAATTCAGAAACTATAAATTCAGAACCTGCAGTGGGATATTATTTCTAAACGGTTTTGACATATTTTCCTTGAGATTTTTCAGAGCCTCAGTGATGATTAGTGAAAAATGCTGCAAGAGTTTTGGGTTCATTAAAGAGGAAAACAATATGCTAGAAGAAAAAAAAAAAAGGAGAAAGCCATGTGCCATGACAACCACTAGATATTTGCAAAACTCCCGTGGAGATTAATTTTCCTCATAGATAAAGGGTCTAGGATTTACCCAGATGCCATCAGATAATGAACATCTCTTATCTTCTTTGATAGACACTTGACAAAAAATCTACTTGCTTCTTGTGGGATAAGTACTATTATCCTTGTTCTTACAGTTTACAATAAACACTAGTGTGCTGCCCTACTGTATCATTGCAGGTATACAGGAAGAGCAAAATACTCCTCCTTGATATATGCTTTTCTCTCTAAAAGCTGAAACCTATTCTGCTGATAGAAAACCTGCTAGTAAGCACAGCTACAATAACAAATGTCTATGTGAAATGTCCAGAGATTAGATGAGTCTCCTGATCTCTTCCCAGCCTCCATTTGTCCAAAGACAGAAGACCACTGAAAAGACAGAAAACTGTGTCTTTTCCCTTGGTCTTCTTCACAGGACATTGCAGGATTTATAACTCATCCATCCTACACACAGAGACACACAGAGACACAGATACAAACTCTCTCCCCATTCCCCCCGACACTCTGTTTTCACAGAACTTAAACCTTCACCACAAATTTTACATGCCACTTTTCCTGGTTCCTTGAAGATTTTTAAAGGGGGGAAAAACAAGCCTTATAGTGGGAATTCAGCTACAACTGTAATAGTTGTAGAGCAACAGTGATTCAAACCTAATTTTATCAAATCATCTCTCACTCATCACCATGGTATTTTTTGCACCTTGTCATATCTGAGCACGATAGCAGTAAAACCATCTACCACTTCTTTTTGGAAAGCTCATTCCATGTAAATACTATAAACAATTTAGCAGCTCTTAAAACATCCTCCATAAAATATCCTGTTGAAAAAAATTATTTAAGTTTATTAAAAGTCAGGCCATTAGTGACACCAGTAGTAAAGTTGCCTTGTATCTCCCATTATTAGACATTATTTTTTCTTGCTTAAAACTGCATAAAAATGGTATTTCAGCTAACTTGCAGCACCTGCCGAAATCTGTCTCAGGATGAATATTTTTGTTTGGTTTACCTTCCAAAATACCACAACCATTTTCACAAAGAGTTTAATGAGAAAAATACTGTTGCAATGTAAAAGCATCTTACTGGGTTTCAGAAGGACAAACAGATTATCATTTTTGTATCAGTCATGGTAGATCTTTTTGCTTTAAGAGAAGTGATTACCAGGATACAGAAGACATTTTAAGCAATGTCGGAATAGACAAGCTTAAGGGAATTTACTGCAAGTACCAAAATAAGATAAAGTAGGTCAGCTTGCTGGAAAACTAGGTTCTGAGCAAATGAAGTAAGAAAACAGTTAAAAAGAGATTTATATTGCACACTGTGGGATAAGGTAGTTTTCGGTGGTACTGCATAAAGCAGGGAAGGAAAGACTGATAGGAAAACAAATAAAATTGAAGTTTTTGTATGCTTAGCAGTGTTACCAGATAACATAACACTGTTGTGGAGGCATAACTACTGCTGTCTCTGTAGCATTTAGTTTGTTGCTACTTCTAAAGGAATTTGAATAATAAATTTACAAGGCTCCTAATGATCTCTTTAAAATATCTTTGTAAAGATTTCTTTAAAAACTGCTTACCCATGGCATCGAATCAGGGGTTTGTAATATTTTTTCCCTCTGAACAGGGATTTTTGCTTTGAGAAAATCTGATAGAATCTGACTAAATAGTGACACTTTTAAAATGTGACTTGCACAATCTGAAATACAGAGCAAAAAGCCATCACA
The DNA here is from genome assembly GCA_013400635.1 of Hypocryptadius cinnamomeus. NCBI lineage: Eukaryota > Metazoa > Chordata > Aves > Passeriformes > Zosteropidae > Hypocryptadius > Hypocryptadius cinnamomeus. Next base: position 25,167 of record VYZP01011605.1, on the reverse strand, counting down.
GCTGGCTTTTACAGCGAGGAACAGTCCTACTTGCTACAGACCTGATCTAGGCAGAGGGAAAGGACGTGGCTTCGGGAACACGTCTATTAAAAGATTCTGTTCCTATTTTGTGTGTGAATAATGTATGTATCAATCGCATACCGCATTTCTTTTAAGTCAGGGAAGCATGCTTTATCTGTGCAACCTCAATTCATTTCCATATAAATATTCATCATGATGCAGTCTTCAACTTCACACAAACAACTTCTCCAGACTAAGCTGTTTGTTTTGGGGACTCTCAGCTCTTGATGTGAACAGCCAGCAGATCTGTAAAAAAAGTCTTAGCAAGCAATAGGGACTTCTGGAACCTTCTGAATAACTGGAAAATTTGTTTTATTTTAGAAGATCCTTTTAGATTATTGCTTAAATGCAAAAACTAAATTAAGGCTAGAGAACAAAAACCAGATGAGCTGAGGCCCACACACAGGTCATCATACAAACTTTAACTTTCATTTTAATAGTAAGCAAATTATTCTTTCCATTTCAACTGAGAATCCATGTAAAAAATATACTGAATAATAAAATAATGGAAAAGTGCTGTTTGGAAGGGAACTCTGGGTATTGTAGTTCAATAGTAGTGAATTTTGGAAGCTAATACAAAGACCGAACAACAATATAAGCAGGAATCGATGACAAAATTTGGCTCATAAAATAATTGTTTTCTGCAGTGCATTTTTTGGTGAAAATTGACAGAATTGTTAAATTCAGAATACTCAATCAAAAAATTAAATTAGGCTACATCAGGATTGACAGTTCCTTCCAAGACTAGCCACTTAACAGGACTGAAATAGCTTACACTTGGGAAAGCAATGAAAATAGGAAAGAATTAATCAGTGCTTATTGTAGAAATCAAAGAGAAAAAGCAGGAAAGGATATTAAATTAAGAGCAGACTTTATAAAAATATGATGTTTGTCTTAGGCTAAAAATGTTGAAGTAGTTTTAACAGAAGATGAGAAAAATCTTCTTGGATTTTTATGACTAGTGAAATTAATTATTATTTATTTTTACTGAGAAATCCATTCAGTGGTAGAAACCCTGGAGCAATTTTTATAATTATAACAATAATTTCTTAGTCCTGTGTTTTCTAGATCCCCAGGACTAATTTAATTTAATTAACATGGAAGAAATTTTCCCATTCCTTTCTTCCCTTGTCTTACTCTTATTCATTTTTTGATTCATTATCAGGGAAACAAATTTGGAACCTGAATTCTCAGCAGCCTTCCCACACTTCTCAGGACTGACACGGCAGAGAAGTTTAAATACCTTGAGATTTCTCTTTGCTAGGGAGAGACTGTCCCTTTCAAGCAGCTTTATGCCAATCCCAAAATCTAGAATGGCACAAGCTTTCCTCTCCTCACAAAATGTAAACAGAGAGGATCATCTGCTTTCTTCATCTTCTGCTTTTCTCTCCTTTTAGCCTTCATTCTCTTCTTTGAGTAGAAATACCAGGCAGATTTCAAGAACACAAAAGTTATACTTGAATTTCACTCTGCTTTACTTGACAGTGTCAGGTAACTGCCATCTGATTTAATTTAAGGTATGTTAAAAAACAGTGCAGTGACAAACAGAGCCTCTCAATTGTATAGCAAAGGACTTCTGCTTTCTGTATATTAGTTTTCCTCTAGTGGCCGTTATGAGAAACTTCAGGTCCAGCTTGAGGTAGATTTAATTAACCATTATTTGGGTTGGGTCTTGCAGTAGCAACCTGCAAAAATTTATTCCATTATTCATGCATAAATGGTCTTAGTGATGGCCTTAATGTTATTTAAATGCAAATGTAGAATTCAGCTGTTCTTCTCTAAAAGGGATCTGTTTTTGTTCTTAGTGCAGAGTGCACAGCTTTCAGCACTGTTCTCTTCTTCAGGATCATACAGGTCATGAGGCTGTCAACATCTGAAACCAGGGTATGCAGGGAGGAAAAGGTGGGTGAAAATGTGGTACTTGCATGGGCAGAACTCACCGTTTTATTTCTTGCGTTGTGGCTCTCACAGCCATAGTGTGCTACCACAAGAATTTTCTGTAATAGTCACAAGTGGCCAAGCCAGCATTCAACTGTGAACACTACAAAAAGAAACCCAAGAGAGTTTCCTGAGATGTTAGTGGAGGTATTGCATGTATCAGTTTCAGATGGAAAGTATTCTACTTGTCAAACACATTTAATTTCTTTATTAATTATTAATATGGGTTGAAAAAAATAGGTTATGATGATCACCTTATTTTTCCTGGTAGCAAGATAAAATCTGGCTGTTAAAAACACAATTAGGGAGCAAAGAGTCCACCATCTGCTGATCTGCTGCCTGGATTATGTAGGCAGAAATGGGTCCTAGGGCTTTTCTGCCACTCCTGTCTCTAGGATACATTTCTGATGCTGTCCAGCTGCTTGAATGGATAGCATGGATTGGCCAGGCTTGTTTGATGACTCTTCATGTCTGTGCTGGGGCATGACAGCAAGATCTGAAGTTCAAACAAGTTTGTAACTCTTCACAGAACCCTCAGGGGTCAGATGTGACCTTGGGACAGGGTCTCATATCTGTGATTGTGGCAGGTGCACACCCCTCCCAACATTAATTTGCCTCCAGCCAATATGTGGTGGCTGCAGCCTTTGGTGCCGGTGTTTCTGCCCTTACAGCACCACTCCGTGGCTGTGGCAAACACACCAGAACCTCCACTTCCTCGCCCTGGCACCACCCAGCAGCAGGAATGGAGAAGGCAGGACCTCTTGGTGAACAGACAGGGTCCCCATGAGAAGCCTCGGTCCAGAGCTATTTCTGGACCATTACTAGGTATGACCATGAGTCTTGACACAACCAGGTTATGGTACTACAGAATCATTAAGGTTGGAAGAGACTTCTAAGGCCATCAGATCCAACCATTAACCCAACACTGTCATTTTCGCCACTAAGCCTTGTCCTCAAGTACCACATCTACACATTTTTTTAGCTCTTCCAAGATTGGTGACTCAACTACTTCCTTGGGCAGCCTACTTCAAAGCCTGACCATCCTTTCAGTGAAGAATTTAACCGTCTCCTGGTGCAACTTGTCCATACTCTCCTGTCCTATAACTTGTTACATGGGACAAGGAATCCCACCCCAACTTGCTATGACCTTTTGCATAGCTGTGAAGAGCAATAAGGTCTTCCCTGAGCCTGCTTTTCTCCATTTTAAACAACCCCAGCTCCCTCAGGTGCTCCTCATAAGACTTGTGCTCCAGACCCTTCACCAGCTTCACAGCCCTTCTCTGGACATGCAAATAGGGCCCTGCCAGAAATGCCCTGGGTGTGGTTTTCATTGGAGCAGTGGGTCTGTGAGGGGAAGCTCTCCCCTTGGGATGGGATGCTACCCAAGGAAACTTTCTGGGATTGAGTGCCCTTACTCATACTGTGCCTCTCCTTCCTGAGTGTCTGTTTTACTGCTGGATACCCCTGAGTGATTCTTTAACCCTCTGGGAGAGGCGAACTGAGCCTCTGGGTACCCTGAGTGAGAGGCCCCCCTTGTGTGTGAGTGACTGTGCACGTGTTTTGGATCATCTGTTTTGTGTCCATGTAGTGACAATATTCCCAACTGGCATACCAAACTGCTAACTTGTTATATATCATTGGTGTCCCGCTTGTTTGTTTTGGCATTGGTTTCAATTGCAAATTAAAGTTTGTATGAGTTATCTGAGGGAAGCTGTTTTTCTGTGCCTCTGTGACAGTGATAGACTTCTTTTTGCAGCTGAAGACTCTGTGCACTTGCCAATCACTGTAGTCAGCAACTTTGATTAGAATTATGTTGGTCTCTCTGGAACTTGAAACTACAGGCATCAAGAGTTTTAGAAGTGTTGATGCTGGAAAAGCTCTGTAGTTCACTATCTCTCCTGTTTCTGGGAAAAACAGATGGTCATAGACTCCAAAGGAGGTAATCAGAGACCTTTTGCTTTCTTTCTCCATCATTTTGGGAGCCTGGTGATGCTTGTAGGAAGAGAGCAGCTGATACTATTTCTGTAAGAGGTTCCAGATTTGTAAGGGAAACTCAATAGCATTGGAAAACTCTGGTTTTTTTCCTTATCTTTTAAGAGAAAGACAGACTTATTCTTTTTCCGGTTGTTATATAATATAGTTTCTCTGGGCTTCATTGAATTATCCATTTTCTTGATCCTGCAAAGAGTTGGGCCTTTGATGCAATAGAAATATATGCAAGTTCTCAGTACAGGGAACCGAGTACTGCTCGATTGGATTTTGGACACTAAATGGAGGAGGATACTATCAGAGTCCTCTTCTTTAAACATAGGGCCAAAGTACATGGAAAGCATAGGTGTTCTGGAAGGTTGTGTGGGTACAGTGATTTGGGAAGCTGGAATAGATGTGAAGGCTTTGAAAGCCATAAAGTTAGTGTAGGTCTCAAGACTAAAGTCACATTCCTTACCATAAACTTGCAGTGCTTTCACACCTATGGATTGTTTCCATAGAGAGAATTAGGAGAGAGCTCAAAATTGGAACTTTAAAAAAAAATCCTGTTTGTTTTTTTTTTTTTCCCATTGTACTTGGCTGTTATAAAGGTTGTTGGATATCATTTGAATCTTGATTGTCAAAGCCAGAACCTTCCATTACACCATATCATGTGAGTTTTTTTGTTGGGAAAAAAGCCCCAATCAAACAAACAAGCCAACAAACAAACAAACTCTCTAAAACTGCATAGTCCTAACTGACAGTGGCAACTTTCTATACCACCACCGTTAGTGGTGTATTCTTCTTCTAAATAATGCCAGTTTTGAGAGAGGCCTGTGTAGAATGAAGGACATAGGATTATATTATTATTATGTGCATTTTTCTACAGTGGGGTGGTGACTAAAGCTAGCCCAGTGCCAGTCAGTGCAAGCTGTGAATGGCAAGGAAACTAATTTCTTTAGAAGGGTGGTATGTTCCTACTTGAAATGCCTAGGTAGACTGTACTCTTAACTGAACATTATCCTTTGTCAGAGGCAGTGAGTCTCTTTACTTCTAAACTACCAATCTGTCCTTATCTCTCATTTCTTTTGATGCATAAAAAATTACACTATGGAGTAAAAGTGCCATCTGGGAGATAATTTTCAAAAACATCTACAGAACGGCCCTTCATGTTCACACTTTTCTCTCGTTTTGATCACATATCTTATGCAGCATGTTGCACAACACAAATACACAGCTTTTTCCAGAAATATGCCCATGCACCCAATGCAAATGTAATGTCATATTACACTTTTCAGTTGTACTAGTTAGAATTTAGTCTGTTTAGATGGATTAATGGGCTGCTTAATTTCTCAGCAAGTATCTCTTCTTGACAAGTGCATTTACAAGGTAAGTCTTGGAATAACAGGATTCTGCATAGGATATTTTTTCTGAAGCATTATTGAGATATAAGTAAAGAGAAACAGTTTCTTTGAATCTATCACAATATCTCTAAAATAAGAGGGAAGAGTCAGTTTATCCAGAATCTACTGTTGCTCTGAGATGACTGCTTGTTGTCAGAAATCTGATATGCGTTAATTCTATTCATATGTCTGTGTAATGTAGCATTGTTGTACTGTGTCCTTTCAGCTACATTTATATGAAATGCAGGAAGTCCACAAAAAAGTGTGAATATTTTTCAAGTTCAAGACTAAAAGCACCATGCCACTTGAGGACTTAATATTATTTCATACTGGTTATATCCAATACAAAAAATTAAGTTCCTGTTTGCTAAATATCACTCTTGAACAAGGCCAAGTGAATTTTACCATCTCCAGAGTAGGAGATGAATGATGGGTTGGGTTAAATGTAATAAGGAAGGAGCTGAACTTGAATGACTGATGAAGATTGATCTGGACCACAAAATGAAGAGGGGGCACTTGGTGCTGGCTTTCCTTTTATGAAGGCTAGCTAATGGTGTAGAAGGGACATGGGAAGCAGGGTCCAATAGCCAGGCAGAACCAGCCAGTGGCAGCTGAATTTGAAGGACAAGAGAAAGCTGACAGTGATAGGCGGAGGTGCAAGTGTTGCTGGTCTTTTCTGTCAAGCTCTCTTATTGTAAACCTACTGAACCAGGCCATTTACCTTGTATTGAAAAGCCTCCTCAGGGAAAGGGAGGTCTCTGCTAAGCTCTGGGGTCATTTTGTATTGGTGACATAAAAGAACACTGTATGATACCTCTGGAGGCACCTCATGTGGGCAGCAGAATGAGGAGCCCAGCTAAACATTCCAAGTACAGAGAAAGCTTCTGAGAGACCATTGCTAGAGAAGACAAAAGCCATCACCCATATCTCATAGACACAGTTTGTTATTTTTTGGATGCAGCCT
>VYZP01011605.1:142-15163 GCA_013400635.1 Hypocryptadius cinnamomeus | reverse complement strand
GGAGGAGGAGGAGGAGGAGGGAAGGAGGAATTAGTCTATTAGTAATAACAACAACAACAACAACAACAAAACCCACCAACAAATCCGCACTAGCGCCTTAGTCCTTCTCTCAGACCGTCGACTGCCTGGCATCGCCGTGCATCGGGCTGCTGTGCTGAGACTTTGTTTCAAGTAAAGACAAAAAAAAAAAAAAAACCAACAAAAAACAAACCAAACAAATTACTAAAATGAGCTACACCTTAGCGTGTGGATGAGCCAAACCCCTTCCAAACTTCAGAATCAGAAAGTTACATGTCCTGGCTCCTTTATAGCACAAGGGGGCAATGTTGGCCTTAGAAAGGGAATTTTTCTCTTGCCTCCAGTCCAAATGCCATACCTAAGCTAGAAGTGACAGAGCTGAGAACTGCTTTTTCATAGAGCTGTCTCACAAGACAGGTGATTTTCATCAATTTACTTAACTAAAGATGTGAGATTATCAGGTGATGTCTAATGAATTTTTGATCCTGATTCCAGCCCAAGGGATGTCATAACTTTTACATCATATACATAAATTCACATTTATATCAGAAATATGAAGTCATCTACGAAGAGATTTTTGAGATTTATAGCAGCTATTAGGTCACACTTTATAATTTCCAATTCAATCCAGGATTCAATGAGATATAAACATTTCCTCCATGAATTGCTAGCATTCCTTCAAAGAAAGAGACAAACAAACAAACAATCTTTATTTATTCATTTTCTTCCACACTGTTATGCAGGTAAAGCAGACTTCTGAATGAAGTCACTGCAGCTATTTAACAAAAACCCCCTATGTTTGACTGTATTAAAAACTTGCCATGTCAGTTCTCAAGAAATATTTTGTTTCATCAAACTAAAATAATGCTGCCAAGGTGATAGAAAATAGCAGAGAAAATAAAATATAAATATAGCTCATAAATAAGTAGTAACAATAAAGGAATGACAATGAAAAAATAGTGTTTTTTATACTTTTTTTGTACTACAGAAATTACAAAAATAGGCAGGGCTACCCAAAACTTCTTGAAATTAATAGACAGAAATATTTTTCCCTATTGCTTAATGTGTGTTGAACTAAGGATACTATGCTGAAGGGCTGCATATCATTAAAACAAATCTTTATTGGTGAGAAAGTAATTTCATGGTGTAATTATAATTTTTTAGATGGAAGTAGGCCTCTTACTGAATTTTAGTCTGACAATATTCTGAATAATGTGTAAAAAATTCAGTGCTATGAAAACAAGAAGTCCCGTAGATGAGTAGTTAATGGAATTATTTTCTCCATTGAGAGAATGATATTCTCCTTACATCATGAAAAATATTTCTTTAATTATCTAATTTGTGGATTAATTTGACATATTTATACCTACTTTCAGAAAACAGAAAGAGATGGACTATTATTGCTCTATCATTGGGATTATTCGATACTGTTTTCAAATAAAACTATTTGTTTTTCTTAAAATTGCTTTAATTGAATAAATCTCATTTATTAACATTTTTTGATTTCAAACCCTCAGTATTCCCCCAGCCAGTTTTACAGCTGCCTGCTCTGTGCTACTGACTCACACAGAGCAAAGAAAAGGAAGGGGAAGGAGAAGCAATTGAGCCTTCCTCTAGCTCTTGGCCCTAGCTGAACATAAAAGCTGCTAGAACTTTGTTCTCTAAAAAGAGGAGATGATACAAAAATTCAGGAAGGCAGTGCAGGAGTGTGAGGAAAGCAAACAGGACTAATTCCAAGAGAAGCCTCCAGTGGTGTGTAGAGAGGGTGAAGGAGGTTGACACTTTATCTGCAGAGGAGAGGAAGCTCGGGGAGGAGGGAGCACAGAGGGGTCAGCATTAGGAAGGGCTGGTAGGGAGGCGAGAAAAGAAAAGAAAAAAAGAAGCAGAATAATGGGAAGTGGAAAACTGAGCTTATTTGATTGAATTTTTTGTTGTTAAGCTGCAATATTGCCAGTGGGATCTGGATATTCTTTCAGTGGGGTGTCCTGTTGAGATCCTCATGTGGTATAATATTATGAGGAAAGGGAATGAACCATTTGTGATTTTTGTCATTAACTGTGAGCAGAAAACATAAACATTAGCCTGATAGGCTTTGAAGCTTCTGTTTTATAATATTGCTGTAAAAAAAACCCTGAATATACCAATATGAAGACAAATCACCATGAGGCATGGTGCTGGGAGATGATTCATGTGGGTTTGGGGGGCAGATTTCTTCCCTTTGAGCCCACACAGCTCTGCACTGAGCAGCATGCTGCCGTGGGAGGTGCTGTGCGTGTCAGGAGATGTGTTAAAACCAAGGTCTCACAGCTTCATCAGAATTCCATGGCTCTTTTCATGGCACTGGGTGTTAACTCTGTAAACTGGCCAAATGTGTATTTGAATAATTATACTCTGCCTGCTGCAGAACACGTTCCAGGTAGTTTGAATTGGAAAATATTTTTCTGTTTTGTTTTATTGAGTGGGGGGTTTCTAAAAGAGCCTTGTAAAAATTGGTTATAAAAAAATCTGTTCTAACTCAGTTCTACCCCTGTTTCATTGATAGGTAAATGACCAGTCTCAGCTTTCTTTTATACCATTATTTGAAGTACTTTTGATGAAATGGTGTTAAATTCTCATTTTTCTTGTTCTCCTCAAATGTGTAATATTGGAAATCCCCAAGCTATAGTTCAGGGACTGTATAGGACTGGTCAAAATCAAAATTAGAAAATGCAGTTTACATAAAAAAATGCATTCAAATATATAATATTATAGAAAACTGGGAATAAGTGAATAAATGTTATAGAACTACTGTATCACAACACATAATGGAATCCAGGAGAACTTCACTTGAGCAGAGACTTCAGGACTCAATTTCTTTTAATTGCTTTCAACAGCACTGTCAATATGCCTTACACATTTCATACAAAAAGTACAGCTTTGTCCTTTGGAGCTAAGACAATTTCATTTTAACATGACTGCTATTATGTCTCAGGATATGACTGAAATAAGTGACAGCAATTTCTGGAAACAAAATGCCTCCTACACCATAAGCCTCTCGGGATTTTCTAGATTTAGAACAATTTCCAAATTGTGTCCACATGTTCTTTGAATGGAGATAACATCTAAAAAAGTTGTGTGTAGTAGAGTATGCTGAAGTCTGCAGTGTCTTTTAGTAATGTTTTTAGGACTGAGAACAAGGTTTATAACTAACTAATCTGCAGACCATCTGCACTGCTTATCTGTTGGGTTATCTCTTAGCAAACTGGTGCATTTAGGGGTAAAGCCTCCAGCATGCCTGCAGTTTGCTCAAGCCAGATTATTTCCAGTCTGGTTGGGCTGTGACTTTCCATGCCTGGTGAGATGTTCTCTTGCATGCCTTTGTGCTGGTGTCTGACAGCAGCAGAAAACAGATGCCAGGCAGACAAAAACCCAGCACCGTTTCTTGAAAGGCTGTGGTGGTGTCTTCAGGAGAGGAAAATAAACACCCAGCGAGCACATCGATCCAGGCTGGCTGCAGGGCAAGTAAGAACTTGGAAGCAGAGTTTTGGGAAAGATGTTTTTTTAGGTTCCTCCTGGCAGCTGCCAGATCAAGTATACAGCATAGATGTAGACTGAGAAGTTATGATGCAGCTTTCACAAGAAATAGGATTTTTGCCCACGCTTTGAAGTTTTTTCTCACTCTACCATAGAAGCCTCTTGAGAAGTAATGCAATGAATCCTGTTTTCGATTTTGCCTTGTTGTTCTCTTAAATGCTGAAAAATGTGCAGCATTTGCTCGTTGATGCAGTGGTGGTTTGACTTTCAGATAAATAAAGAGTTACTGTGAACTCAGAAGGTATTGTCAAGTCTGGCTTTTCACATGTAACAGCTCCTGGAAATTTAGTCATAGTTGCTTTTGCAATCTCCTCAAAAAAATGACTAGACCACTTCTTCAGTCCCTTAAACTTGAACTTTTAGAAGATGAGGGAGCCTCAGAAAGTCTAAAAAATTGCTCTATGTTGCCCTTCAAAAATGTAATTTTAGCCATTGTATGGTCTACACCTCTGTCTATCTGCTAGTGAGCCCCTGAACTACCTTTGGCAGTATGTACATGTTCTCTACTAAAAGGCTTGGCTGGCTCAGCTGAAAGTAAGTAGTAAAATAGTAAAGCTGAAATGCTACTTTAAAAAAAAAAAATTTTTGCATGGAACAAAATTACATAATGGCCTTAATGGTTAACAAAGAACAAAATATTCAATTAAGAAGAATTTGAAATTAGTTGAAGTCTAAATAATTGACATAATTTTTCAGAAATGTGATTAATAGAAATATTTTCTAAATTTAGGCCATTCTTTTGCATATTTTAATACAGAAATTCTCTTTAGCAGGAAGATTTCAAACTGATACTCAGGTCTGCTATGCTTAATTGTCAGGGACTGTTCTTTCATTATGCTCCACTGTACAAATGGCAACTGATTTGAGGCTTCAGCTGCTGCTCAGGACAGTCTCCCTAACCACAGGGAGTGCATAAAAGTCATAACTTTTGGTAGCTGTAGTGCTGTAGTGAAAAGAAATAGAGATAGATGCTGTAATAGAGAGAAAAATACACTAACAGGTACAGAAGATGACATACTTAAGGAGGGGTGTGTGTAATTGATTTAGCCAAGGAATATTTTGGAGCACAGCAGCCCCAGTTTTGGAGGTAGAAGTCCTCCCTGTGGGGGAGGAGGGTGGATTGGTCTCCTCACTGCCCGCCCTGGGCAGCAGCCCGAGGCACTGTTCCCCAGGAGCCACACGGGGCAGGACAGGCAGCACAGGCATCTCTGCTCTCATTTCAACCTGCAGAGCTGCCAGGCTGTAACTGCTGCTTGCAATTTAATTCCTAACCACAGATAACTTGTGCTTATCAACTCGTCTTCGGAATCTTGTGAACCTTCTTGTATTTTTCCCAGCTGTAACTCCATCTCTGTAACACACTTTGAGATGGTGAGCTTTTGTAAAAAACAAAGGCCCTTCATTTGAGAAGTGTTAATGAGGCCTTAACTCTTTTTTTACCCTCTATCAATATGTTATACTATCCTCAGGAGAAGGTGTGTTATCACCTAAAGCTTTCCCCCCTTTCCCAGCACATTGAGAACATTTGCCAAGCATAATTTTGTGGATATCAGCATTACAAGCATGGGTTAAATGGCTAAGAAATCAGCTTGATGTAATTTCTTTTTAGCTCATTGTGTTTGCAGAGCACAGGTGGCCTGCAGCTGTGGTAAATCTGATCCTGCAGTGACACGTAGTTCATGCTCAGGCAGCGGGAGCACAGCAAGTCTGGTGCTTCCAGGAGAGTACGTGGTGTGCAGTCTGAGGTTTTCCTGAACAAATTGCATTTATGGGGTCTGTGCACTATAACCCCAGGCATGCCAGAGTGTGTGGTAACAGGCAGGAGTTACTGGGCTTACCTACTGATCCCATTAGGCTATGAAATGTAAGGAAACCCTAAGAACTCCCTGGACAGAATTTACAAGGTTCCATCCAGGAAAATAATACAAGAAAATTCCCTGGAGGCTACACTGAGAATCATCATGGATCTCTTTGTACTTTCTGTTCCATGTATTCTGCAATTAGCAGCACCTAAGATTTGTTATGCTGATTAAAAGGAACGTGTCCTAGTTACCTGTTCAGGAATCAGGAAAAAAAAAAAAAAAAATCAACTTCCTTATTATGTCTTGTGCTTTTGGAAGGAACTTTGCTCTGAATGTCAAAGGTGTAGGAAATGAGTTGGAATAGAATCCAAGCTTACTTAGAAAATGGCTGAAATATTACTTTTATGCCTATGTATGTGTCAATGAGGATGTAGTATAACCTTGAAAATGGCAACGGAAAACAGGGGGAGGGGACATGCAGAAAATCTTTTGTTTCTGATGGATTCATACCTCTAGAGCTTGACTTTTTGGTTGCTCTAAATCCCTGCAAAGCCCATTAGTTTGCATATACTTAGTTCTAAGTTTCTTCCCAGCAGCTGAGTGAAGAAAAAGGTCCTTTGCTTCAAATTCCATTTTAGGATCTATTTTTTTTTTCCAACAGCACTGCTTATCAGTGTCTGTACTTCCTTCCACAGCTGCATTTGCCTTGAAATAAGCTTTGAATTAACTCAGAATTTGAAAAGTATCAAAGGAAGCCCTTTGTTTACTACCAAGGCTTGTGTGAATCAGTATGCTGGTGGTCTTTTATGCAGAACCTCAAAATGGTGTCCCACAAGCAGGCTTTGAACTTGACTCCCTCTTTCTTTGCCACTAATTGATATTTCACCTGTAAAATGTACAGGTTGTGATGATTTATGTGGCACTCACATACCAGTTGTAGCAGGGGCCATTGACAGAATCAAGGCTCTCTAGTGTAGCACACAGACAAAAGGTAGTTATGTCCTCAGGCATTAATGTGCACTAAAATAATCTCGAGGTGCTCCTGAAGAAGCATGGTAACCCTTTGCTTCAGCAAGTTGACTCGGAGTCTTGGAGCAGGTGATTAACTTAATGTAGCTCTGTTGTGTGAGCATTTCTCCCCTCCCTGTACCCTGTGGGACAGTGTTTTGTAGCACTGTGTCAAAATACTTTCAAACACATCAGGGTCACTGCTCCTCTTTCCAGCCTTTTGAGCTTATTGTCTTTAAATCCACTGCTGCCACTGGAGCAGTGGGAGCTGGCAGTGCTGGACACGCAGAGCCAGGTGGAATCTGCCAGCACGATGCAGCAGGATGACAAACCGGCTCAGCGAATGCTTGCATGTCAAAAGCCAATATCCCCTCTACACAAACCCATTAAGCTGCTTAGGAAATTCTGTCAAACTAAATAGTTTCTGGGTTTGTTTTAACCCTGATTGCTTTAACACTGCCCATGGAATCTTTTGCAGTCTACTGGGGTTGTCTCGAACTAGTTGAAGAGGAAGTTTTAACCACATTGCTTTAATTTCTTTTACTTTGACTTTTTAGGCTAACATTTGCAAATGTGCTTTTGGAATCTTCACACATACACTTGGGAGATCATTTTTCCTAGGAAAATCTTTTGGGGGCAAATGAATTTTCCATGTGAGGATTCTAGTCCCTAGAGCCATCCCAAGAAATAAGAACTGTCAAGCTAAAGAGACTGTACATTTAAAATATTTTTCTCACTTAAAAGGTGAACAAGTGCTACTTCCTGACAGCACCTTGCATGTTGAAGATGTTGCACTGTGTTTGTTCTGAATTCTTTGAAATTAAATCAGCTGAGCAGCTTCAGTTTATCAAACCACAGAAAGGTCTGCTTCAAGCTTCTCAAAAGTTAGTGATAAAAATTTGCTATAAAAGTCATGATGAAGTCTTTGCTCCAGTGAAAAATATGCCGAGTCTGGAAATACAGCAAGAAAAACAAATTTGTGAATTTGTGGAAACCAGCCTTCAGTGTCACTTGTTCACATCTTTCTCTTGCACCCTGTCATAAAGGTGGCACAATGTACTTCCAAGTTCAATATTACCTTAGTGGGTAAAATGGCAACAATACGTGTCCTTTTCCTGCTGTAAAAGCAGATACATTGACAAAGAGGGAAACAGATTCTATACAAGGAATTACTTTTTTCTCTTTTTATCTTCCTGAATTTTGTTGTGGTGCCTTGTAAATGGCTAGACAGTTCTTCCATTTTAGTCCTTAGATCCTTACAGTGCCTGCTGTGTATCAAACATACATTTCTATGCTCTAGACAATATCGTATCTACTTACCCAGACTCTTCTCAGAGAAGAGAAAGGAATAATAATTTTGAGGGGCAAAGTTGTCTCACAAAAACACTCAAATTGACCAGATATATCTTGTTCCAGGATTTTGTATTTCTTTTCATGAATAATGAAAATAGACAACTAGCTGATAAGGAAACTTGTACTACAGAGGTTTAAAATTAGGTACAATAAAGCCTTATTCTATGAATTTCAATAGGGTTATAGGAATTAATATGCTAACACTGACCTTTCCTGGCAAACATCTAAACATCAAGGTAGGGCCAAAAAGACCATAATTTAGAGGTAAATTTTGGTGACAACTGTAACAGAATTTGGGTTTTGCTTTTCTTAATTTTTCCTACTGGAAGATTCCATTTTGATGAAAAGAACCTACTAGTCTCTATTTTCATGGATTGTTTATTATCTGTTTTCTCTTAGACAAAATTCTTCTCTACATGATCATTCTTTGTATGATCTCTCATTAAGATCTATGTTTTCTATTTAACATCCTTCAAACCACCTTTGTCATTTTGTATTTGTTGCCAGCCTTCATTTTTCTGGACTAAGCAAACCAGGATCTTTTTGTAGGTGTTATTCTGGTGTACCACAATCCCTGATTTCCCTGATGTGCCTTTCTATATTCCAACAGCTATCCTGAGGTTGGGTACTTAGTGGATCCAATGAGAATTTATCTTCTTTTACTGTGTTTGTTCTGGTCATGAGATATTATTTCATAACATAAATGTTTGCCATTATTTACTAAATTTTATTGGATTTCTCTAGCTTAATTTCTCAAATCTGTATTTTAATGTCATTATGAAGTCCTGTCCTATGTTTGCACTAAAGGTTAACTTTCTAATGAGTGCATTTAATTAGCTTTTAAAATTTTTTTTTGGCCAGAGTGATTATTGCAAATATGAAATAACCAGGTCCAGAAGGCCATTCGTAATGTCCTCACATTTTAATAGTTTTTGCTTTCAGCACAGTTCATTACTCTTTTCCCTTTAATTAGTTTCAAATGCATTCCAAGTGCTATTAACTCTTCTATTTTCTGTTGTTTTTAGCTCTCCATGCAGACTGAATTTTGACTGTCTTATCAAGTGCAGTTATCTCACTAGTTTTACAGTTGTAGTTCACTTTATTTTTCTTTTTTCCATATTTTTATTGCCTTCTTTTCTGCCTACATACTATGTCCCATTAGCAGGCCTGCTGTTGAAATTAACTAGCTTTCCCTTTTTTTTCAGTCCATTTACTTGAATATTTTAATTCTTTCTAGAGACCTTCATGGCTCTTAAGAGGATGATGCCTTGCAACATTGTTATAAGATAACCAAACTGCAAAAATGGCAAATAAAGAGAGAGAAGCAAAAGATTACTTGTGAGGCTGCCTGTTGTACAGGGTCAATGGATCAGCCACTTATGAAATACCATTTGTATGAAATTAAACTTTTGTTAGTGTGTTTGTATTTCAACTTCTTTCAATTATTTGTCAAAGAGCTCTCTGAGGCAGGTTCATAGCATGAATATATGAACAGATTTTTTTTTAATGGCCTGTATTTTTTAAATTTACTGTTTAGTTAAAGCTGTTCTTCATTCCTCTTGGAGGCTGTGCCACTATCTAATGTGTAAAAATGTCTTTTTTACTATTGATGAAAGCACCTGGTGTGCTTTTAAAGTGGTGTCAGGCTTATGAATGCAGCTTTACAACATGATGTTGTATTTATGAATAAGCCAAATTATTATCTACAGAATTTTACAGCAGGACAATTATATTTATATGGTATAAAAATATGTATCACTGCAGCCTGGCTTCTACTTCCAGTTCTCAAAAATGAAATTGCATCAAATGTTGGAAAGAGTTAGACTTTTTTCTTTCTGCCTTCAGTCACTTTCTCCAATGAGTTGGATAAGTACTCTGTAACTGGACTCTTTTGGCTTCTTTTACTACTGAACTAAAGCCAGATCTATGAATTAATTCAGCTTTTACCTCTTTTAAAATGGATGAAATCCCTATGAAAGTCCCTTAACATAGACATATTTCATAAATAGCAGATTTAGAGGCAATAGAAATACAATTATTTGGACGATTACATCTCTTCTTGGTAAAAGAAAAGAAAATATTTTAAAGTGAATCATTACTTGCCCTTTACAGTTCTCTATGTAGAGACCATTGTTAATAGTCAATGACACTTGGAAAGACAGCAGAGTTGGATAAAAATCATAGCAATAAAATATAAAAGCTCTTTGAGTAGGCTTGTCATTCATCAGTTAAAACCAATTAGAAAAAGAGGAAAATATCTGCCAGTAATAATGCTTGACCTAATCATTAATGTGGTAGTCTTTGATTGACCTGACCCATGCAATAAGACCATTCATGAAAATCACATATGTACTTAAAATATAATGGAATGAAGGAGACTGGAAGGGAATAAATGTTCAAATTGCTTTCAAGGACTGGCGCCCTCGCAATTAAGGCTTTTTGGAAGATGCACTAAACCAAAGGATATTGTGCTTATAACTCCTCCATTAACTTGTGAGCATATGGAAATACAAACAGAGGAATGAAGTAGTTCTACTGAAATCACTTTGAGACTTTATGACATTTAGACAAAATTTTCTTGTGGTGTCATAGCATTCATTCTGCTCTGGAGTGCTCTATCACCTATAATTTGTTCACTCTGTATTTTGTTTTTAATGGAGGGCAACTAACTATGAAAACTTACATGAAAACAAATTCACTGCAAGGTGACTTGCCACTCAGGATGTAATTGATTGTACACTGGTTCTGTAGTCATCACAGGCCTCTTGCTGAGCTGCTGTGTTGAATTTCAGCTAACATTGTTTTCACTGCTACAAGTTCATACTGAGTATTAGATTTTTATTTTGGTATCACTGTTTAAGTCAGTGTTAGTCATTCAAAAAACAATAAATGTGTATTTCAAGAAGGGTGCTTTGCTTCAAGCTAGCATTGGAAGTTATTTAAAACCCATTAACCAAAGCCAAAAGGGCTTACTTTAAAACTTCCAATAAGCATGTATCTGATAAAAAACCAGATGTAGAACCTACCCCTCCCCTCCTCTGCTTAAACAACAGGTTAAACAAATGATGTTATGCTGCTGAAAATGTTAGCTGCAAGGCACTGCTTAACCATTGATACACTCCTCAGGACAATGTTTTCAAAATCTTATTGAAAAATATATTTCATACAAATTTAAATTTCTGTCTAGACCAATGATGATAATGTGCATGGCCCAGACCAGAAGGGACAGTCAATCCACAGTTCTTGGTCTAGTAAAGGGGGCTTCAGTCTCGCAGTGCTGGAATATCGGGCATGGAAGGTGTTAAATCTGCCTCACGAACTTCTGCTTTCCAGTGTGCACTGTCTTCTGCTGCCCTGGATTTGGATTTCCTAGTCTGTGGACAGTCTTCCTGTGCTTGGACTACTGAGACAGGTTAAGAAGTTGATGTCTGAACCCTTTCCTTAGTAACCCCTTAGTTACCTCTCCCCTGAAACTGCAAGGCTGTTCTTTCCATTTCAATTGCTTTGTCCAGGGCAAATGCACAGGTTAAGGGGTTGAGATGCCAGTGTTGCCTTGGAGAGGCTTTCCCACCTTCAGACAGCTTCTTGTCAAGAGCATTGGCCCCAGTTTTTCTCCATCCTGATTTCTAATTATTCTTACTTACTCTTCAGTGAATAAATGGTTCTCCTCAAAAACTGCCATTATCCTTTTTACATCCTAGTAATTTACACTCAGGAAACCTAATTGTATCTGTATTTCTTTGCTGTGTTCCTCTTTAGTCATATTCTGTGAGCCTTTCTATTTGATTTTTTTTTCAAATGTTAAAAAATTCTTTCCTTCACCTTATAAAAATTTTTGTATTTCTGCACAAATTTCTGGGGTTTTAAATTATTTTTCATTTTTTTTAAATTAAAGAGCCATTTAGTTCTGAAAATTATTTTCCAGAGTCAGAAAGAGAGAGGCAAAGATTTAATGAGTAGATCACAAGAATCCTTTATATAGAGAAGACTGAACTAATTTTCTCTTACTTTATTTCGTTACAAATTCATGTCTAATTTACTGGTTTGTTGATTCCTCTAGAACTATTTTGTAGGTTTTTAAAATTTATTTTTAAATTTATTACTTTTGTTTCAGGTAAGGTTATTGTCCCCTGATAATGTTACATTTTCCCCTGATAATGTTGCACACATCTATTTGCATGTTTCCATGTTAAATTTTTTCTTTGCTTGTTCTACCCTGTGCAAAATTTTTACAGACCCCACACCTCTCATTCACTTTAAGGAAACACACCAGAGAGTTCTAACTAAAAGTTAATGGTAACTGCCTTAAAAACACACGAGAAGACAGAAAGACCTCCAATTCTGTTCAAAATGTGGCAGAGATGATTAGGATCTCAAACAGGAACCAAAATGAGAGCCTGGTGACTGGCCAACCTAAACATGAAGGAGGGTTTCATAAGACAAAAGCAGCACAAACAATTACTAATAGGAAATAAAAAAAAAAAAGGAAACTTAAGGCATTCTTCTATTGATTTTCATTTATACAGGATTAAGTTCTGTAATTATTGTGTCTCATTTAATCTCCTTTCTTTGCAGTCAGTGTTCTTGTGACTTGGGAATCACTCAGATGGTGCCATACTGGTGTTTCATATGGTGTTTCCCTCACTGGCCCCATCTTGTACTGTCCTAGATGAAATCACTCATGTTTTTTGCAGAAACAGCAGGTTTTCGCTTCTCCTCAGAAGAGAGGCAATATTTTATAAAACTGTTGATCCATACAGGGCAAAAATGCTTTTTTTTTTATAATGTCATTTTAAGCTTCACTTATCCCTGCTGCAGTGAGAGGGTTCATTTTGCAAGTACACTGGCTTTGAGAAACTGTGTAATTTGGATTTCATTAATTCTAAATATATATTTTTAACCTTTTGTAGAGGTTTAAGTTTGGGATTTAGAATGAATTGTGCCTAAATTGGATGATATAACTTTAATAAAGGGAAATACAGCCAAGCTACATGAGAGTGTCATTAACGCATCCATGACGTTCCTGAGAACTGAAAAAGAACCCCCAGGAGACTTCAGAAGTTAGGAACAGAGCTAACTTTTTTAAAAGATCTGTGTCTGTATAACTATGCTTATTTAACTATAGTCTTGAGTTCTGGACTGTGTGAAAAGAGTTTTTTATTCTTGTAAGTCTAAAAATAACACCAAGTATGAGTGAAAAGTTAGGTTTCTTTAAAACCTTTTCTTTAGTCATCAAGAAATGTGTCTAATTCCCTTCTCTCCCTCTTCCAAGCTTTGAGCAATGAAGAAAGTTATTAACTCTTGGGCTAGCAAGATTTACATGGAGTAAGGGGTGTTTTTTAAGTTGCTGGGATCAATTTCACCTGCAAAAGGTCTAAATGTTGGAAGCGTTTGGCCTAAAGCCTATTTAGGAGCATAACTGGTACTATTTTAGCTGGATGAGGGGCTGTTCTAGAGACCCTGCAAGACTCTTTATCAGGGAGTGTAGGGATGTGTCGAGGGGTAGGAATTTTAAACTGAAAGTGGGTAGATTTAGATTGGCTATTAGGAGGGGATTCTTTACTGTGAGGGTGGTGAGGCACTGGAACAGGTTGCTCAGAGAAGTTGTGGATGTCCCATCCCTGGAAGTGTTCAAGGCCAGGTTAGATGGAGCTCTGAGCAACCTGCTCTAGTGGAAAGTGTCCCTGCCCACAGCAGGGTAGCTAGGATTAGATTACATTTAGGGTCCCTTCCAACTCAAACCATTCCATGGTTCTATGATTCTGTCACTCTGTAAACTCACAGGACAACCCTCACATCCCTTTCAAACTCAATTTTCTGTAATTGTTAAATTTTATTACTGACTGGATCTTTTCTAGAAAAATATTTTATAAAAATTGTCAGTTGTCCTTTACTCAGCTTATTTTATTAAATACCTCTGCAGTTCCATCTAAGATTTGCTTACAGATAACTCCAGATATTCCTCTTTCCTGTAACTAAATCTCTGGGTTTCAGAATGCATCTTTAAAAGTCTTTAAACTTGAATGGCTCTAAGCTAAATCATTGCCTCATCTTTCTTCCTGTGAATATTAATCTCTTCCCAAAAGATGTGGTGTAAGTTAAACATTCATGGATAAAAGTTCCCTCCATCAATTTTAGATTATCTAAATATTCTTTCAGTGCAAAATTGTTATGAAATAAATTTTTATAGCCCTGCACTTCTGTATTTCAACATTTGAAAGGAGGCTTCAGCCATTTTAGTAATTTCTAGGATAAAAGTTATTAGGAAAGGCTCAGTACTGAATATGTTCTTGTTAAATGTCAGAAAGCTGATCTAGAGTCCGTACGAAGTAGATAATTTTTAAAAGGACAGCTTGAGAATAAAATATGGGTTTAAAATGAAAATGTTTCCTTTGGAAAGTTAAGTGACAGAGATCGCTTATACCTTGGTGAATGGCCTAAAACCTTAGTGAATGCTAACATCTAAATGCCATAATGGGCCAGGTTCTCTGCATTGCTTCTATGCAGTAATAGCCCATCTATGTTCATTTTATGCTACAGGCTTGGTTCACTGCTTTGGAAGAATTGAAGGGTGTCTTCAATCTCTCTCTTCTGGACAAAATAGACTGTAAAAACCATGTTGTGCTCTGTAAAACTATATAACATCCTTATATACTTATGGATATAATGTGTATATGCTTTTAATAGACTTTGGATAGTATTTTACTACTGCATAATGTCACAGACATTATTTAGATAACCATGCTCCTTAATGATCTCTAAGAAATTTTGTAGACTCAGCGAATGGTTTGGGTTGGAAGGGGCCCCAAAGATCATCTAGTTCCAACCCCCTGCCATGGGCAGCAACACCTTCCACAGGGACACCTCTCCTAGAGCAGGTTGGTCAAAGCCTCATCCAGCCTGGTATTGAACACTTTCAGGGATGGAGCATTCACAGCTTCCCTGGGCAACCTGTTCCTATGATTCACCACCTCCCAGTGAAAAATTTCTTTCTAATCTCTCATGTAAACCTGCTCTCTTTCACTTTGCATCCATTCTCCCTTCTTCTGTCATGCCCTTGTAAGAGTTCCCCCCACATCTTTCTTGCAGGCTCCCTTCAGGTACTGGAGAATTGCAATTGGGTCACCCTGAAGCCTTTTCTTCTCCAGGCTGAACAATCCCAATTCTCTCAGCCTGTCCTCACAGGAGAGGTGCTCCAGCCCTCTGATCATTTTGGTGGCCTCTTCTGGACTTTCTCCAACAGGTCAGTGTAGTTTAGTGCTGGGGA
>VYZP01011603.1:0-10560 GCA_013400635.1 Hypocryptadius cinnamomeus | reverse complement strand
GGGGATACAGCGCTTTCAGGCAGCTTTAAAAGTCGCCTGTGCCAAATCCAGCGGGGTCGGAAGTCAGCAATCTTCCAGCTTTCTGCCAGCGTAAGCAAAAGCAAATTTGCCTATTGGAGCTGGGATTTGCAGAATGATTCGCTGCAGCGTTTGAATCCCCTCCGCCACGCCCCCGCCTTCTGTATCTTTTTTGTTTGTTTGGTTTGGGTTTATCTTTTCAAATATCCCCCAGTTTAACGGTCAGGCTTGGTGGCAGCTTCCCCGCAGCTCCGGGGAGGGGCTGATCTGATCTCACTCCCAATCCGGTGACTTCCCAATCAGCCTCTTTCCTCCCTGGCAGCTTGCTTTCCTGCCCTCTGCTTCCAGTTCCTGGCTGTTTGTCTTGGGCTATTTGTTTTTTTGGGGTTTTTTTTTGAATCAAAACAAACTACCGGGTTCAACTGCTAGTCAGGAACATGCTGAGCAGGAGCCTTTGCTCCTGGCAAGGGCTGTGGAAACTCGCCATGGAGAAACACCTCAGCCATGGAGAACTTGTTTTTAAGCAGCTGGGATGTCTGGATCACAGCAGGGTCCGGACAGTTGGAAATCTGTATCTCAGAGCTCCATAAAAGCACTGAGTTCCCTCAAATATATAACCACTGGCAAGAGCTCTGTACAGCTTGGGAGGAGGGAGGGTGGCTCTGAAGTCACTCGGATTTACCCTGGCCTCCCCCAGCCTTGCTGGTATCATGATTCCTCATATAAGGCAGTGAAAAGTCATTTCTGCCCCATCAGCCCATCCTTTCCCAGAAGCTCCAGATGGTTTTGCTCTCTGTCTCTCTGTGTCTGCACTACTGGTAATTCAGGCCTGTCTCACATTAGCTTTTGAGCTGAAACCTTCCCACAATTAGTTAGAGTCTGCTTCTGCGCTGCAGAGGATGTAGGGCTGAGCTGGCAGAGCGCTGTCTGGGAGATCCATCCCACACAAGTCCTGTTCAGGTTTCTCTATTTCAGTCAAGAGTGTGATTTTTCTAGTGAAATCATCAAAGCAAGACAGTCTCTGCTACAGATGGGCAGCGACAGCCATTTGAAAATGCCTCATACCTGGTTTGTCTCAAGACAGGAGTAGTTAATTTCAATTTTATTTCGCTTTACACCAACATAACATCTCTCCCTTCTTCATCTGGCCCTCCTTTCCCAAGGAAAAGGGTTCTTTTCCTCTGGGAGCTCCACACCACAAAGTGTCAGGGAAATCTTCATGCCTGCCCAAGGACCAGAGCTCAGCAACTCATTGCTCAGGGAAAATGTGCTCCACAGACACCCTGGAAGCATCCCTGCTTCTCTTGGAGCAGAGCTGTTTTGCCCTTGCCAAATTAACTTGCTAATTAACAGGGTTTTTTAATCCCAGGCAGGAATTTACCACTCAGAGGCCAAACCTAAGTGTAGTCCAAAACTTCCAGCTGGTCCAAAGCCCTGTGTGCTGTGGCAGGAATGTGAAGAGCTGACAAATGTCTGGGGAATGCAATCTCTGGGGAAGGACTTGGGTGTAGCAGACATCTTGGGACAAGCAGTAAGGGAGGGTGTATGTCAGGCACAGAATTAATGGAGAAGGAGCACAGGGAAAAGCAGGATTGCTGCAGGGTGTTTAGGAGAGGAGGAAGCTTCATTTGTGCAGGTGATTTACTCCTTCTGTGCCTTCATTCACCCATCAGACAGGGAAGTGTCATCATTATCCTCGCTGTGCTGACAGATCTGGGGTCTTTGCCTACAGCAATCCAGCAGCACCAGCACCAAAATCCTGGTTCCTTGTTCCCATCCCAGCTCTTGGAAGGATCCTGGTAATAATAATCATGCAAACAGGCTTTGCTGAGGGAGATGATTTCAGGAATGGTAATAGCTGGGAGACAGTGATGGAGCCACACTTGTCACATGAATAACCACAGTCTGTCCAGTCAGAGCTGACAGTCTAAGGCAAGGCAGCTCCTTCTGTGCTTCTTTAAGAGGCTCTTCGTAGACACAGCAGATCTTTCTGCTTCACCTCCCCTGCATAATAAGAAGCAGCGTCCTTCCTTTTAGTTTATCTGCCTGTGGATGGGATGTGAGGCTGGCAGACCCCTGTGGGCACAGGGGAACCCTGGAAGGAAGCTGAGGCTTTTAACTTTCTGCATGAGTGCAGTGAGAATGTGGGTTGTAGTTTCAGTGCCTCTAAACCTGGCACTCGGGGAGGAGTTCCCCAAGCTGAGAAATCTTTACATGATCTTCAGAAACGTTATCAAGGAGGAACACAGCGAGGGACAAGGTGCTCCACTGGGATGGATGGATTTAGAGGGGGCTCCTGAGGTTACAGACACCCCTCTCCAATGAGAGGTGTTAAAAAGCAAACTGCCCCAGGGTTTTTTTTTTAAATAGAAAGCTTTTCTTTCTGCACAATTCAGCCAGAAGATTCCCCCCATTCCAGGCCCTGGGTGAGGCAGCCATGGCAGAGCTGAGTGAGGGATGTTGAGGAGAAGATGTAAAGCTGAAGGGAGAATCATAGAATAAACTGAGATGGAAGGGACCCATCAGGAATATCGAGTCCAACTCCTGGCTGTATGCAGGACACCCCATGAATGCCACCATGTGCCTGAGAGTGTTACCCAAACACTGAGGGAATCAGGGTGCTGAGGGGAAAATGGGGAGCTGAAAGGAGACAGGGGTGTTTAGGGAACATGGGGGCACTGAGGGGAGCAGGGGGTGCTGATGGAGCCGGGATGCTGAGGAGAGTCGGGCACTGAGAGGAGATGGAGGCGCTGAGGGGAGCCAGGGGCTGAGGGGAACAATGGCGCTGAGGGGAGCAATGGTGCTGAGGTAAGCCAGGGGCTGAGGGGAGATGAAGGAACTGAGAGGCAGGGGGCACTGAGGGGAGCAATGGCGCTGAGGGGAGCAATGGTGCTGAGGTAAGCCAGGGGCTGAGGGGAGATGAAGGAACTGAGAGGCAGGGGGCACTGAGGGGAGCAATGGCGCTGAGGGGAGCAATGGTGCTGAGGGGAGCAATGGTGCTGAGGGGAGATGAAGGAACTGAGAGGCAGGGGGCACTGAGGGGAGCAATGGCGCTGAGGGGAGCAATGGTGCTGAGGGGAGCAATGGTGCTGAGGGGAGATGAAGGAACTGAGAGGCAGGGGGCNCGCCCCGCCGGCCCCGCCGCCGCCGCCGCCGCCGCCACCGCCGCCGCCCCCCGAGGAGGCTCCGGTGGTCCCGGAGGGCGAGGAGGAGCTGGAGTGCCCGCTGTGCCTGGTGCGGCAGCCGGCGGAGAACGCGCCGCGGCTGCTGTCGTGCCCGCACCGGTCGTGCGGGGCCTGCCTGCGGCAGTACCTGCGCATCGAGATCACCGAGTCCCGCGTCAACATCTGCTGCCCCGAGTGCAGCGAGCGCCTCAACCCCGCCGACATCCGCCGCCTGCTCCGCGACTCCCCGCACCTCGTCGCCAAGTACGAGGAGTTCATGCTGCGCCGCTGCCTCGCCGCCGACCCCGACTGCCGCTGGTGTCCGGCCCCCGACTGCGGGTGAGTGCTGCGGGGGACACGGGGTGGCGGTGGGATGATGCCGCTCCGTGCTGGGACAGCCCGGGCAAAGGGGGACCTGCTCGTCTCGCCGTCCTGGGACACCTTGGGGAGTGGGGAACCGCTGTCCCCGTAGGGTGCTGATCTCTCCATCCTGGGAAAGCGTGTGGAAGGGGAGACCCCTGTCCCTTCCGTGGTGGGACAGCTTGGCAGGGGAAACCTGCTGTCTCCTTAGGGTGCTGCCCTATCTGTCTGTCCTGGGGCGTTTTGGGGAAGGTAGACCCCACCCTGGAGGGATGCTGCCTGTCCCCAACACGTGCTGGGATAGCTGGGTGAAGTGGAGCCCGCTGTGGGTTGCTGCCTGTCCCCAGCAGGTCCTGCGGATGGCATCCCGGCTGGCATGGCCCTGGGACTCACTGTCCTGCCCGTGCCCACGTGGGTCCCAGGACAGCACAGGGAGCGGTGGCTCACCCTCAGTAGGGTGCTGCTGTGTCCTATGAAGAGCCCTCGCTGCAGGGGTTCTTTGCTTATCTGCAGTCTGTTCAGGACAGCTGATAAGCCTTGGGTACCAAAATTCCATCTATCCCCATTATCTCTCAAGAGCTCCAGGATTTGACCTTGGGGATTGTGAAAACACAGACAGATTGGGTAGGAACGGTATGACTTGAAGGGGATTTTAGCAGAGCCATCGCTTCCCTAATATAACAGAAACCTTTTTTCCTGCACAAATGATAAGTATGGACTTTCCCAGCTGTGCGTTTCTCTGCCAGTCCTGGGGACAGTGCATGGGGACAACGCTGCAGCCTCCAGTAGTGGGGAAGAAGGAGCAGGAACCAGTCACTTTTTCCCAGTGAGGACATGAATACACAGCAGAGAGGAGTGATGTTGACTCACTGTCCGTTGGCCAAGTGAGGAAACATCTGTCTGTCCAGAAGTCAGCCCAGCCAAGCTTGATGACTGTGTAGTTATGAACGTGTTGCTTTCATTTTCTCTTCCCTTTTCTTTTAAATGAACTGTTAGGTTTCTGTTTTGGGCATGAGCCAAAGCTGCCTGGAAAAGGGCTTGGTCGGGGAACTTAAGAGAAGTGCTGTGAAACTGAGCTACAACTCAGCTTGGATGGCAATTCTGGGTAGCAAGAACATGAAAGGAAAGTCTGACCTAGTAGTCGGAACGGAAAAGTTGGTGGGAGGATTGTGAAGATTTAATCAGAGCCTTGTAATAGGCATCCTATGCAAATCAGTGAACCTGGCTCAGGTTACCTATTTCACGGCCTCTTGAGCATCCTGTATAAGGGTTTGTTCCTTCAGAGGGTGAAGCTAACAGCAAACAACACCTTTGCTCCTTTCTGAAGCCAAATCAAGTGCAAGATCTCGATATTTCAGCAGCGCTGGGGATAAGATCAGGGAGATGGAGCAGCCACGGAGGGAATGCCTCTGCTGGTAACCGGCTAGAGAAAATCCGGTTCCTGCTCACCGAATCTCAGCTCCTTGACTGTTGTGATGTTATCTGTGCCCAGGATAAGGTGCACAAACAGCGACGTCACCCGGGCTGGCTGGTTGGAAGGAGCCAGCTCCAGCACGGCCCGGAGGGCGTTGCCTCTGTGACAGCAGCCTGAGCCTGATCCCTTCCTCTGGGGGGGTTTGGGCAGACTGGTGTCACACACGGCTCTTTCTCTGAGCTAAAGTCTCCTCCCTGGTTAGTCAGGGAGCAGGATGAGCCGGGTGACATGCTGGCATCCTCCTCCCAGCTGCCCAGAAGAGCAAGAAGCGACCCCGGGGCTGTTGGAGATGTTGGAGACAGCTCTAGTGGACCCAGCGCTGCTGGTGTGTCTGTAGCGCTCGAACAAAGGCTGTTGGAATCAGCCCTCCGGCAGGGAGAGGAATTAATCACCCTATTCATTCTTCCCAGCAGAGCTTGTGTGGCTGTGCTTATGTAAAATCAGGGTATGAATTATTTACAGCGGGCTTTCCCCGCTGTAGTAGTGCTGGAGTAGTACAGAGCGTAGGGCTGGGGGCACGGCAGAGTGATTCACCCACCACTGTCGCCCAAACTGAAACTCGCCAGCAACGTCATTTCAGTGTCAGAGAATCAAGGCATTCCTTTATTCTGGCCAGGATGTGCAGCAGAAATCATTTCATCCACACATGGCTGGCTTGTGCAGTGAAAATCCTTCCATCCCACCTAGTTCTTTACCAGACTTTTCACATATTTATACATTAAAAACCCCAAAGAAATTCATGTTCGTTGGTCTTAAATTCCACGATGATTCCATCTCCTATTGGTTATTGATCCCTTCGATGCTAATTCAGTGCTCATTCTTTGGTTCTCTTATCAATCTTTCCCCAGACCAGGTGTCTCCAGCCTCACCAGGGGGTGATGTTTGTTGATGTCCGTTTATTTCCTCTGTTTCTTCTGGCCCCTCCCAATCTGTTGATGTTCAGTTCATGAGGCCTCACCCGGGCTTTTGAAGAGAAACTTCAGTTCCCCTCCTCCTGGGCAAAGGCGAACAAAACCCCTGAGTGAAGTTACAACAAAAATGCTAAAAGTTGTATCATTTCCAATGCCACCGAGGTACCCCACAAGGGCTGGGGTGGCATTCTCTGGTCACCCCCACCGAGGTGGCAGCATCAAGGAGCTGCAGGGCTGTCCCAGGACCCTAAAAACATCCTGTGCCTTCCTCCTGCATCCCACAGTGTTTACTAAAGGAAAGGGCCTGGCTGTGCTGCCCAGGAGGAGGAGGACAACACGACACCGGTGTGTGTTGCCATGGAAACCCTGGTCAATTGATGCGCCATCAATTGCAAAGCAAATCATTTTCTGTGTTTGCAGCTCCATTTTGGGTTTTTTTTTTCTCCTTGCTACAATCAGGTGGTATCACTGTCTAGTGTTTGTCACACTGCAGCCTTCCCAGAAGCTTGGGAGAAAAACAGAGCCTTTAAAGAAAACGGAGGTGTGTGGGCTGAGATCCGTGAATGGGCAGGAGAAGGGATGGAGGAAACTCGTGGTCATCCAAGGAGGGGGCTGGAAGTGGAGCTGTGCCATTCCTGGGGTCTCAGGAAGACACTCACATTGCTTTGTGGGGAAAACTCAGGGAGGAGAACTCAGTTTCTCTTCTTACCTAAAGGGATTGAGCCTGAAAATGGCCATTTAAGCCAGCAGTATGTCAGAGGTCAGTGGAAGAGGAGAACCACTGTCCATCCAGGTCCTGCCATGACTATTCCTCAGCATTTCACTTCAAAACCCACTTTCTAGTCGACCTTGACGTGGAGATGTGTTATTTCTTTCCCCACTAGACACTCCTGGAGCTTCTTTCCCCACAGCTGTGGGCTTGTGCATGATATTTGTCATTTTAGCTCCAGCAATAAAATATAAACGCTGATGATTTTAATTTCTTGAGTGTTTAAAAAAAACCCAACATTTTGAGTGAGGAGTTAATTTAGAGTGCTTAATATATTGCACTGAGCTCTCCTAGGCTGCTGTTAGGGTTTGAAATAGCAGTGTCACAACACAGCTGGGCAGATGAAGCTTTTCCTTTCTGCTTTGCCAAGGGCAGGCTGGGGGGTAGTGGCAGGGTGAGGAAATTTAGTGGGATATTCCTTAGACAAGGTGCACAGGAATCAAATTCATCCCTCCCAACTCCCTGGGTCGTTCCCATCACAGAATTATCATATAGGAACAGAGTGGTCTGGGTTGGAAGGGACCTTAAAATTCATCCAGTCCTGGGCTGGGACACTTCCAGGGATGGAGTTTTCCCATCTCTCCTCCTGCTGGGCTCAGGTGCAGGTGTGTGGATGCACAGGTAGAGCTGCAGTCGTGCCTGCCAGCCCTCAGATGTTGTTTCTGTGGCGATGCTGTCGTAGCCTGGCAGGATGAAGTTGCTCAAACTCCCACGGGATATGAATCATTGTGTGGTATGACACATTGAGTGATTCTCACGCTGCTGCCTCGGAGAAGAAGAGGCAAATACAACTTGAGCCACACAAGCTCTAAATATGAAACCTTAAATAGGAGTTATTCTTCTCTGACCACTAACAAAAATACCCTTTTTGCCATATGGGTGTTGCAGGACTGGGAAGGCACTTCTGGAATTGCTCATGTCAGCCCTTGCCAATGGAAACAGCCTCATCCTCAGTGGCTGTCAGTCAGATTTCTGCTGCACTGCTTGGTGATGCTGCTTAGGCTTCTGTGTACAGAGGACGCTTCCTTCTGGGCGTGTCACACTGCTGTCACAGTGAGCTGGTTGAGCTTGCTTCTCTCTCCTGCACAGTTGATTATTTTACTCCAGTTTTGGCTTGTTCCAAAGGCAGGGCATTGTTCTTCACCACTCTTTGGAAAAGCAAGCTCTGAGGAGCTCATTTGTTGACTTAGCTACATATGGAGTCATTATTCTGGAACTGTTATTCCACTTTTTTAGAATCATTCAGTTGATAGAAGGGGCCAAGGACAAGCTCAGCTTTCCTATACTCCTCTGGACCATCCATAGATCTGTCCTAAGGAGGTGAGGGATGTGTGTGCCTGGAAAGAGCAGCCAGAGCCCATCCTGAGAGGAAACAGCAAGGAGGTAGCTGGGCACACTGGGCCAGACAAATCCGCCCTGTGTGAGTTGCCAGTGAGAACTGCCAGCAGTTACCGAGGAGAGAACAACTCAGCATCTCAAGCTGCCTGCATGAAAGGTCCCTGCCCTGGGTAACCCAATTAGCAGTGCTTAATTTCAGGCCCTGCAGAGCGCAGGAATGTGTCTGGTGTGGAGGCTGCTGTAGCAGCGATCAGGAATGAGATGGGGGAGGTGGGCTGGTGGCTCTGGGTGTGCCAATGAAAGGACTCTCACTTGGTAACTTCGTGTTTTAATTCCTCCCCGCAGGTACGCGGTGATCGCCTACGGCTGTGCCAGCTGCCCCAAGCTGACCTGCGAGAGGGAGGGCTGCCAGACAGAGTTCTGCTACCACTGCAAGCAGATATGGCACCCCAACCAAACCTGCGACATGGCGCGGCAGCAGCGGGCACAGACCCTGCGCGTACGGACCAAGCACACGTCGGGCCTCAGCTACGGACAGGAGTCTGGGCCAGGTGTGGATTTACCCCTTTTTCATAAAATATCCCAAGTTCAGACAGACCCGCCAGGCTCCTGCTCCTTGCCCTGCAAGAGTCACAGCCTGATTTTTCGGCTGCTCGGCTCTGTGTGTGTGTGTGTGTGTGTGTGTGTGTGTGATGAGGAAGCGGCACCTCTGTGCAAACCTCCTTCCCTCAAAGTGTCTCCAGCAGCAGAAACTCAGAGTCATTTCCCCTCCTCCTCTGTGTTAGAACACATCTGATCTCTTCCAGCAGCACCAAATAGATCAGTAGGTGATGATGTGCTTTGGGTCCTTTTGTGTCACGGCAACTCCCCTCATCCGCCCCAGCTCTGCTTGTGGCTCTTTTGATCTTGGATGTTCTTGCTTTTTTGCTGATCTAAACACTGAACAAGCAGTCACTTTTTTACTGTTGCAGCTTCAAAGTTGCCTGGTTGTGAAGAGCAGCATTCAGGGCCAGCTGAATGTGGGGAGCTCTGCTCTGTGCACTGTTAGGTCTTGGTAATGGCAGGTACCAAAAAAATGCCAACCCACAGAACTCCTCCACTGCCTGGTAGGAGCTGCTGTGTCTGCTGAGTTTGTGTTCCTTAAAAATAACTGTATTGACTCTGGAAGTGGGCAGTGAGGCCAATTTTTAAAGCCCTGCCCTATCCCCAAACAAAATACCCTGTTTTTCCTTCTGTGTAAGGAGTTTAAATATTAATTCACTCAGTGTGGAGCTGTCGTGGGTGGTTCTGAGGTGGCTTAGTGGTGTGCCGAGGTCCAACATGCCCCAATTTGGAGAACCCTAAGAATGGACAGCATAGATACTGCCCCAGCCAGCAGAAAAACCCAGTTTTTCTATGCTGTTAAAGAGATCCCTGCCAGGAAGGGCACTTAGCCACGGGAAGGGAGGTTTTTGAGACAGTGGTTTCTCCCCACCCCGCCATGCTGGATCCAGCCTGGTGATTAATAAGGTGTGAGCCGGGCTCACAGCTGGATTTCATCTTGCTGAGCTTTGCAGGGGCCAGCAGAGCCCTGAACCACGGCACAGCCATTGCATAACCATGATCAGATGATGCCTGAATTAAGGAAGGGATGAAAACCCCTTATCCTGCTCTGCCAGCAGCAGGCTGGGGCCTGGGCAGCCTCTGCAGCTGTGTGTGGCTGCAGCCCCTGGCCCCTAAAGGCCAGGTTTGGGGTTTCTCCAGTGCCTGTTCTCCCAGTTGTTGTGTTGTTCTTGGCCCGTGAATCACCTCCGTGGAGCAATTCAGTAATGGCTCGTTGTGCTGGGCAGGTATGACTTGTTCCCTGTGTTTAAGCATGAATTCTGGAATACATCCCATTCAAGATTAGAACAAGCTTTTAAAAGTGGCTGTTGTTCCCAGTCCCTGCTGTTGGTGGGGTCTGTCACATCAAAATGATCTTCTCTGAGATAAATTAAAGACACACCACCCCCTGTGAGCAGCAAAGGTGTTCTGCTGCAGAGAAAATAAGGATTCCAGTCCTTAATGAGAATCCCCTGGTTGATTGTTGACTCTCAGAGCAGAGATCCCATCTGAATTCCCTGTTTCCTCCCCTCAGCTGATGACATCAAGCCGTGCCCACGCTGCAGTGCTTACATCATCAAGATGAACGATGGCAGCTGCAACCACATGACGTGTGCCGTGTGTGGCTGCGAGTTCTGCTGGCTCTGCATGAAGGAGATCTCAGATCTGCATTACCTCAGGTGAGCAGGGCAGCAGCACGTGCCTCTCTCAGGCTGTGTGGAGGAGTTCACTGCCCCTGCTGGACTTTCACCCTCCTGCTTCAGCGAAATTTTATTGTTTCTGACCCAAAGAGATGAACTCTGATCCCACTTTACGACATTCAGATGCTCTTCCCACACCAAACAAAGCTCCTGATACAATTACCCTTGAGACCTCTTGGTGTACTGACTATTAAACATAGGCCCAATAGTGTGATATTCACCTTTTGGGGGGAAAAAAAGACAG
>VYZP01011601.1:1749-20628 GCA_013400635.1 Hypocryptadius cinnamomeus | reverse complement strand
TGCTCCTCCCCACACATAAAGGGATTTCTGCTACTTGTGAATATGTAAAACCAGATTTGTTCTTACAGTTTATATTCCTCCAAACAAAGGGTAGTAAAAAAGGGATCCATTTTCCTTTCAATAAAACAGGTCTTACTTGGCCTCTCAAAGGAAAATTCTTCTGCTGCCCATTCAGAGATAGGTTATGTTTTTAGAGTTGTGTAACCTTTGTTTCCTGCTCTGGGAAACACATCATTAAGCACTGACAGCTACATAGCCCTGAGAGGGGAGTGCTCCAGAGATGGTTTCATCCCCCAGGGAGCTAGAACCAGCAAGTCAGGGCTCTCCAGGGAGCTGTTCTGCTTTGACCATTGACTTGTGGCTTTACAGGGCCAAACCAAATACACTTCTAGTTCATAAGGGCTGGGGTTCTTAATTTGTGTGCTTTAACATATGTTGTTTGGGAAATTCAATTCATCCCTTTGTTTGCTAAATAACAGCTTTAGGTTCTAAAGTCCTTCAGCGTCTGTAGTGTCCTTTGCCCTTCCACACTCATATGCCATTTTTATTTCCCTTCCAACTTGCTAAAAAAAAAAATCCATTTTGATTCTGTTCCTGGCCACCCGACCTTGCTTTCAGAGCATGGCACACCAGCTTCCCCTGCACAATGGTCAGATTACAAGACCAAAATAAGAACATTTCCCTCCCTACTGCCTGGGCACAGGCAGCCCCTGATGGTATTAGTGATGCCCAGTGTCCACCTCCTCTCATTGCAGGCTTTCTTTGCATGAGAATGTTGCCACAGTATAATTCAAGGTACAATTTGAAACAGATTAACTTAAGCCAGTGCAAGAAGCACTCATTACTACTGAAACTTAATCTATTTAGACAACCAATGAGCAAAAATGAAGCATCCTCAAACTGGCAGGAGAGCATCCACAATTTGGATTTGCAGTAGTTTAAATGGATTGTTCGAAAATCAATGCAATTTAAAGTGTACATCTTACTTCTGTAGAAAAGATATTCTCTGAACTGAGGAAACAACAGCACTGGTGGAATAAATGACTGCCTGTTCAAGGGTGCAACACCCATTAATGACTGCTACAAAGCAACAGGAAGAAGCAACTGAGGAGGTAAGGTCACTTTCTTGCACACAGCCTGTTAGGAAATACTGCATTCAAATTGACTGCCTACAAGCACCCAAGAAAGAGCACCCAGAAGTGACAGCCAGGTAAAAAAAGTTTCAGAGACATCCCAGTATATTCAGGATCCTCCCTTGCCTGGGAAAAAGGAGGGGAAAAGAAAAACAAAGTACATGTGGGTGCTGCTTTGGAATGTTTTCTGCTGCTCATGCAGCACATGCATTACACAGAGGTGCAGCGTTGCAGTCAGCAGGGGATGCAGATCAGTTCTTGCAAAGCGAGCAGTGGACAGAGGAATAATGTACATCTTGCAACACTCCTGCCCTCCGTCCCTGCCATCCAGGGCAGCCCACAGAGCCCTGTTATGAAGAAAAACCTCTCAGAAGATGCAACAGCCTTTGTGAGAGGCTGGGGCCAGAATCCACTCCTGTCAAACAGCTCCCCAGCCCAGGATGTGACTGCGGCTGGCGAAACACGTTAGCTAATGAAGATTGAGGCAGGCAGGCACAGACATCCCTTCAGCCTGTTAATCCACTTAGGGAAGGAGAAGGGAAACCTGAGCTGAATTCCTCTGTTCCCTGCAAGGGACTGTACTGTCCTGGCTTTAGCACTCTAGGCAGAGTAAATCCAGCCAGAGATGGGCCACGGAAAGGTCTGAGTGCAAGGCTAGAGCTTTTGGGAGACAGGAGCAAGAGCCGAGGCAGGAAACCACAGTCCCTAGGGAGAGAGTCAGGGCAGGATTTTGTGTCCACTGGGAATTAATGAAGTAAATTGAATTTTACTTGCCCTCTCATTGGGAGAAAGCAAGAAGGGCATGTAAGTGGGCTTTTACACAACAGCATGGCAGGGAGAACAAACACACCTTACATGCTTTTCACTGCGCTAAAATGGACCCCAAGAATCAGATTCCTGGGTTAGCGAGCCAGAGTGAATATTTGCGCCCCAAATACCCTTCCCAACAGTGACAGTATGCCGGCATATGCCTCGTGTCCGCCTCAACTGGCAGCTTGTAGGGATGATGGGCGCCAATCCCAGGAAACGTCAGATTATCCTTAACCACCAGAGGGTGCTCCCCATCTCAAAGACAGAGTCAATGTCACAGATGCACCCAGACAGACAGAGGAGCCCTGATTTCCAGCAATTGTGGAATCCGAGCAAGGGAAAAATTAGAAAATTAATAATAAATAACAATTAGCAATTCCGATTCTGTGCCTCACTTCTGTTTTCCCATCCCTCCTGGCCAGGCAAGCTAAGGCCCCCTGTCCCATTTGTCCTCTGTGTCCTGCTCAGTCAGGTGATTTTCCTCACACTGAAGATTAAATCACTTTTATTCATTCCTCCTGGATCATGGATCCAGAGCAGGAAATAAACACTTTCTGCTTGGCAGGTCTGTAAGAGTGAGACTCCAGCTTCCTGCCCCTGGGCAAGGTTAGGATCATAGCCTCTGGTCAAACGCAGATTTTGCAAATGAAGGCCTGACCTTACCCTTGCACTGCCACAACGGTGTGAGGGCCACCAGCCCTTATGTTCAGGTTCATTTACCCCACTCTGTCCTAAGCTAGTTTTCCAGAGAGCAGTGCCTGTTGTGCAGGGATGCTTCAGGATGGTTTTTTAAAACATCAGTTCGGGGGCACTAACGCTGCCTAACTCTATCAATAAGACACCTGTAGGCAAAGACTGTTTACTTTGGTAATGCAGTGACCCAGAGGCTCTCTCCTTCTCTCACTGAAGGGAAGCTGAGGTGTGTGACCGGGGTTGTGCATTCATGAGCTGTGCACCTGGCAACACACCACCCTGTGCCTCAGCTTCCTGCTTGCATAGGTTAGAAGTAATACCCAAGAGTTGCATCACATGTGGAGAACAGAGCAGTTAGGATGAAATCTTAATGGTTACATTCCACCCTGAGATTCAGAAGAGAGCTTAAAGCATGCCAAGTAAGATCAGACACCTATGCAAAGCAGACCAGCTCTGCTGACGTGTCTGGCATAACATCTGTTTGTCCTAGCCCCAGCTTACTTTGATAGTCCAGGTCGGTATATCCCATGGGGAAACCAGTTCTCATTGATGGCTCCCACCCAGCACATGTGCTGCCTCTTGCTGTCTGACCCCTACAAGAACAGATTGTTATATTTTTTAAATTGTTCTTTGCTCTCCTTTTGCCACTAATGCCAGGCCTTGCCTAAGGGGATTTTTGTGAGAGTTCCTGCACTTGGGTACCCTGGCATCACTTTTTCGTGTGTTGTCTTTAAACCACACAGTACATTTATCTGATGAAACTGTTAAAACTGAGCAGTTAAGCCACTGCAAATGACACTCATTCAGTCTCTTACACAGGCTAAAATATGTTTGATAGGTTTGGCTTACTTTATTTCCTGAATGAACGATTATCTGCAGCACATGTGGGAACCAGTGCTTTCCAAGTCATAAACCAGCCAACAGTAATACTAGTCATCCTTGAGAGAAGCATCACATTCTACAGCCTAAACAGGCCAACAAATTCCTCTTCGAGTATTTGAGATAGTTAATAAGGGAGAAAAAGGGAAAAATATAAGAGAAAAAGATTTTATGGCACATTTCTTAGACATCTTAGACACCTGCAATAGACAACTCTAATCCTTACAAACAAAATGTCAGGGATACATGACAAAGGTCTACTTCCTCTACCATTCATAATATTCTCTCTTCAAATTATAGCAAATATCAGACATGGCATGGAAAGGTTAACCAGCATTAGGTTTGTACACTGATCATCCCAACACCATTAACCTTTTACTTCTCAACTTGATACAGTTTAACACTTCTGCATTACAGTCACTACATACTTCATAGAATCAAAGAATGGTTTGAGTTGGAAAGGACCTTGAAGGTCACTTCATTCCAACCCCCTGCCATGGACAGGGACACTTTCCATTAGACCAGGTTGCTTCAAAGCCCCATCCAGTCTGGCAACGAACACTTCCAAGAATGAGGCAGCCACAACTTTGCCGGGCAACCTGTTCAAGCACCTCACCACCCTCACAGTAAAGAATTTCTTCCCAAAATCTAATGTAAATCTACCCTCTTTCACTTTGAAGCCATTCCCCCTTGTCCTATTGCTACACACCTTTGTAAAATGTCCCTCTTATATTGTTCCTAAATAAGCACATAAGTAGTCATCAAAACTGTGGTCATTTAAAATTACGTACTTTGAATCTTATATTTTTGCATACTTTCAGTTATTCCTTAAGCTTTGCCATTCTTGCTACACACATTACAGCAAAGACTTCTAAAGAAATTTCCTAGCCCCAGTGACATTGTCCTCTTGCATATTGCTGCTGGGGAACTTAGTGTTTTAATTACTGTTGGTAGGCTGTAAGTTCTCAAATATCCCAAACTCCTTCACTGTTAGGAACAAAAGCATCTGGGTGTCAGTTTTGCTCATGATGGCAAATTACAGGGTCAGATCTGCCTTTCTCACTCACACAAATCTGCACCTCAGTGGAGATTACAACATGTGGAATACATAATATAGAAATGAGCAGGTTTTGACTACCTGTATTTAGTTGATCTGCAACTACATGCAATGGCAGCACTTAATCTAAATGGAGAGGCTGGGACAAAATGATCTTAAGCTCATAGATCTGCAAAACTCGACAGGACTCACGAAACAAAGACAAAAACTATGTGTTAAATAGAGCAGAGTACAAGTGAAGTCAAGAGTTAGGAAAAACCACAACTGTG
Organism: Hypocryptadius cinnamomeus; assembly: GCA_013400635.1. Classification (NCBI taxonomy): domain Eukaryota; kingdom Metazoa; phylum Chordata; class Aves; order Passeriformes; family Zosteropidae; genus Hypocryptadius; species Hypocryptadius cinnamomeus. The sequence goes on along the minus strand of VYZP01011601.1, from coordinate 15,787 downwards.
TTTACCTGTGAAAAATACTCAACCCTCATGTACATATGTATTATTTTAGAGTCCATAATTACAGGATCATATTTTTTTCACAGTACCTCATCTTAGACTGCACTCAGAAGGGATTTTTCCTGTGTAATGAGCAGCTGCTTGAGATGCTGGTTTCTGCTCATTGTTCAGGGTGTGGCCCCAGGCCTTATTTACTGCACATTATTCAAACCTGGCTCTAGAGATTTATTAATTTCCTTATGTGTTTTTCTATGTGTTTGTCATTACACTGTCCAAGAGCATCACTACCCCAAGATCATTTATTTCGACATACCTCTGTGACAGGAGAGGGTATTTTAATCCCCATTTTATAGATGAATGACCAAAGACGGTGTTAAAACGTATCTGCTAATTCTGGGTGCCTACTCCAAGACACCAACAGCCTGACTGATCTGTGCTTGTATAGCACCTTGGGTTTAGTGGACTCTCATTCAGTTAATTTGCAGCTTTAAGCACTCAGTGTTTCTGTAAAGCAGGCCCTTTGGGACCAAAAGGTCCCCTATAAAATAAGGAATACACAATTAAACAACCCCTGGCATAGCAGCTGCTTCAAAAAACCCCAAAAACTATCATATAAAAAATGGTCATGTACAAAAATGAAGTCAACTGTCAGGACAGAATTTCACTGCCTCAGCTGTAAAAGCTTCCCTTCTCTCCTGCAGTCTCTTGTCTCACTCAATACACACCTGACAAATGAGGCAGGGGTCCTACAGATGGTGTCTTTCACTGTGTAACTCTGATTTACCTCAGAGCAGGTCCATCACATGCAGTGAATGAGGCAGGGGTCCTGCGAAGGAAACAGCACACAGTGATGTAGCTAAAACATGAGTTGTATTAGACACACAGTCAGGTAGACAGAAGTGCTTGAAGAGGATAACTGGTCTTTTTCCATCGTCCAGTTTTTGCATTAGTACCATTTGAAATGCCATTTTTAGAGCTTGTTATTTTTACAGCAAAGAAATTCTGTCAGGAAGCATCGCAATGACACTTGGATTATCAGAAGGGACGAATCCTTCACGTGGGCCACTACAACCAAAGTAACAGAGTAAACGGGCTGCAAAGGTAGCTCATCCTCCTTGTGAAAGCTGTCATGAGGAGCATGAAACACTGAATGAATTTCAGACCCTGGTGACAGCTCAGGAGTCATGATGCAGAGGCTCCTCCAACTATTCAACCCAAGTCATGCCTCTCTCCTCTCTAGCCCACCCCAGCCCACTTTCTTCTCTTCACTCTCTGCCTTCCCACACTAACCCTTTCCTTTGCCCTCATCTCACCCCTCCAAACACTATTCCCCCACACTCCACAGCCTTAGCCTCTTGTTCATCAACTGCTTATAACTATTTGCTTTCCCTCCTCTCCTTTTTGCCCAGCCCTCCTTGCACTGTCTTTCCATTCCTGTTTGGCAGCCCCACTTACTGACACTAGCTGATTTAGAGCTTAGCAAAGAGGAATTTTCTTGATTTGTTTCTAAATGGAAGGAAGGCATAATTCAAGACTTTTTCTTTAAAATATAAAAAGTGCTGGTTTGGATAATAATTTCCACAAAAATTTCCACAAACAATGGAAAGTGGCAGTGGTATGATCAACTGAAATGAAGCCCCACTGGATGCACCAGAAGAGAAAAAAGATGGTGCTACTAGTCTGTCTGTTGTATGAAGCAGTGGAAATGAAGATAAAAACTAAGCAAGTGGTTAAGCAAGAAAGAGTGCTGCTGCCATCTCTTTTGAAGACTTACTGTGGTTGGGTATATTAGCATTTGGATGGGAGGCCTTTGAAGCAATGTAGAGTACTTGTATTCCTTTGTAAACTACCCTGGTACCTTATAGATGCTACTGCTTATTTGATATAGGCACCTGCACATATCTCAAGCTTGCATCAGCTGGACATACATGTCTTAACATTTCACAGTCACAAAAAAGAGGGCTAGGACCAGGTCAGGTGTGAGGTGCATCCTTCCATCCCAATGGATAATGCTATGGCAGCATTATTCTTTCAAAACCGGCTGGGAAAATATCTGTTAAAAATTTTATCCCCTCTCAGATAGTCTGTTCTAATGCTTCTGTATCAGTACCAGTTTGTAACATCAAACTGAAATCTCCCACATTGCAATCAAAGCCCATTTACTTCCAGCTCTGTCAACATCAGACATAGCAAATGGCTTTAATCACTTCCTCTTGGACAAAGCCTCCTAATATTTGAAGATACATTCCCCAGATCTTGCCTAACATCTAGATTTCCAAGACAGAAATACTAACCTAACAGAAACAAATTAGCACTTCAGTCCCTTTATCTTAATTCCTGGGCATCCAATTTTATCACTTGGAAGGCCAGAGAGTTTATATGAACATCCAGAACAAGACACAAGGTTGCAACTGGCCTGCTGGCTTGCAGTAGACAAACCAAATTTCCACTCACTTCTAGGGAAACTCACTGTAGTTTAAAAAAAAAAAAAAAAAAAGGGGGGGGGGGGGGGAAAANAACTCCCTGTAGTTTAAAAAAAAAAAAAAAAAAGGGAGGGGGGTGAGGAACATGAGAGTGTTAGCCTTTCACTGCAGCATATCTCCCACCTGGATTCAATTTCTCACACATTTTCAAAATCTTGATCTGGAATTTTGGGAAACTTGAGAAGATATATTCTGATAAATCAAGTCTATCAAATGTTACATTCTCTGTGTAGAACAGCAGAATTTCTTAGCAGTCTTTGGTGAGGCTGAGAGCTGTTCCTGTGTCCTTACATCCAGTGCTGTGTCTTGAGTACAAACGAGACAGATTTAATATAAAACGGTTCCCTGGAAACTGGAAGTCTACATCCTAGGTGCACATAGGTATGAGTGTACACAACGACCAGAACTGTGACCAGAAATGTCATAAACTTAAAAATGTGGGATTTAATATTAATTACATAACACAGATTTGCCTCCAGTGTTACAAACTATGAGCTCCCAGGGAAGCCAGGAGCCATTCCATGAAGATAGGAAACAGAGGACCCTTCTCTGCCATAGGTGTTGTGATGGGGAAAGGTGAGTTGGCAGCTCAAAGGCGCAAGCAATGGCTCTGTACTGCGTGTTTGCACAACTGCTTGGAAGCGTATCCCTGGGTGATGTTATTCACAGGCCTTGGCCGACAGTAAATAAGACGGTGGAGCTTGATTCATGAGGGATGACAGGAAATCTATAATGTGTGGGCTCTATAATCTGCTTGCTACTGCGTAGCAAAATGAAAGAACAACAGTCCAATTACCAAGTCCTTGCTGATCCCAAGCACATCCTCCAGATCTTGTTCCGCTCAGAGCAGTGGGAGTTTATTGGCAACAATGGAAACCAAGCTCTGGCACATGCCATCTTCCATTTTGGGATGGCAACAGTATTTTGGAAGCATCAGACTGCCTTACAGTGGATAAAAATGCAGCCAAGACTGTGACATAATCTTCAGAGAAGATTTCTGCTGAGTTTAGTTCACCATGGGACTGTTCTCATGGACACCAAGTGCTGCACTCTGCTAAAGGCACTGTCTGTCCCAGGGAGCTGGCTGAGCCAGGGAGCAGTGATCTCCCCAGCCTCTTGCTCTGTGGGGGACTGTGAACACCAGTCCCCTGTCATAACACAAAACAATCAAAAGGTAGCTCCACGAAACTGAAAACAGGGCTATGATCCAGCAGGACACAGCAGCCGGGATACAAATGATGACCAAAAAACACCTTACAGGGAAGGAGACAGAAGATGGGAGGGGCAGGTGTATTCTGGGGCCAAACAGAAGAGGATTGCCTGAAGCTAGTATTCATACCAGGTGCAGGATTGGCCCAAAAGACAGCAGGGATCAAGGCCATGTCAGAGGCAACCACAGAGCAGAGTGCCTTCGCACCACCAGTGCCGAAAACACGTGGAAAGATGGAAGAAGGTTTCTTTCAGACAAAAAAGCCATGGTGGTAGTGGGAGGGAGGAGGGCTGACAGTTCCAGACAGAAGGAGAAGAAAATAATTTTGATTCCTACTGTGCAGTGCCAGATAATCCACAGGGAAGCCCAGGGCTGGGAAGGCAGAGGATCACTCAGGTGACGATCCTGGTGGCTTAGAAGAGCCAGTTCTCTCATTTTTCTCTAACCAAATGTCTGTTTCATTGCTTGGGTCTCTGGCCCTTAACACCTTTCAGATCTATCTTCTGCCCTCCAGGAAAGGGGCAAGGGGAACCTTTCCCACTCTGGCAACAGGTAAACAGCATGTCAGGGTGGGGAGAGCAGAACAATTTCCACTCCATCCCTAGCAGAGGCCTTCTTTGCTGAGTACATACTCTGGGGACCGCCGTCCTTTCCCCGCTTCCCCCTGCAACAATCTGCTGCCACCTCCCCTCCCTTGTTATCTGTCAGTAAACAGTAATTAAAGAAGTGGCCTGCTTGATAAAGCTCCCGCCTGCCCTCACACGGTGCTGCCCTCTCGGACGTGTCTAATTAAAATCCTGATGAGAAGATGAAGAAATCCCAGCAGCTGGGAGTCTGCTGACTCTCTCTGCGCTCGGCCTCTTCATTACTGACGAGGAGGCAAAGAGATATAAAGGACCCCGGGAAATGCTCCGACAGCCCAATCGATACAGCCTTTTGTGGAGCGTGCCGGTCCGCTCAGGCCTGCTTTTGAACCGTGTGGATAATGAGGATGCTGGAGCGTGGCTCCCTGCATGGGGCTGGTGGGGCCGGACCCCCCCGGGCTAGTCCGGCTACACCCCCGCTCCCAGGAACACGCCCAGGGCCCCACAGCTTGGCAGCCACTCCCACCGTGCCGTGAATCCACGCTGTTATAATAGCTGGGGCGCCTGCCTGCCCCCCACCAAGCCAGGAATCATCGCCTGTAGTGCCAGAACCCTGCCAAACCTCTAAGCACTCCATCAGTTCTGTGCAAACACGGAGCGTGCATGGGTGTACATACAACTGCAAAATCCGGAGGGCCAGCACAAACCTTCCCTAGGTAAAACCAACACCACACACAATGTGCACACCAGGGGGTTTAAATGTCTGCTTATACATGAGAATGCTGTGTTTTCTCTGCTGTCCCAGGATTTTGTGCTATAGGGAAAATGTTGGTGTGCACAAAATGAAAACAGCAAAGGTTTACACACGTGCACAGCAATATCGTCATTGTGAGTCACTAAAACTAAATTTAGACACACTTCACTTCATGCAAATATATCCACTACATGGGTTTATTAGTGTGGGAGTTTTCTAAATGTGAGATCAGCTTTACCTGGAAACAAGCCCATTTTCACTGTCCAATTCATGTTTATCTCAAACACCAGAGATTTCCTTGCTCTTAGTTTGAAGATGAAAGGAACAGTAAAAAGGTGGAAGCAGATCTATACTTTCTAAAGTTTGAAAGCACATGTGAGGCACCTGCCTCCATGTCCCTTCTGAGACAGCAGCAAGCCCACAGGAGGTACCTTGGGAATTAAGATCATGTGCAAGAGTGGGAGTGCATACAGGGTTGCAAATACAAGTGCACAGTGTATGTGCATGAAGAACATGCACATTCCACATGTGAAATCAATAAAAGAGTGAGCTTTATTCTGGGTTCACACCTCTTGCTTCACAAACCACTGCTGTTCATGCAATCAGGAACAGTCAAGCGATAGTTGGTTTCCTTTTCAGAGTCTCATCTAAGTTCTTGTATGCAGTTTATTCAACAGACTCAGTCACTTTCTTTCCCATTTCCTCAACTGTAATTACTTTTACAGACCACATCTACTAGGAAAAAAGAAAAAAAAAAAGAAGAAAAAAAAGAGAAAAAAGGAAAAAAAAGGAGAAAAAGAAAGAAAAAAAAGCTTGAGAAAAATATATTTCATTAAAGTCTCATGAAGTAAAAAAATATTTATTTCTGTTACAATTGCCATAATCTCTCCCCACTGTCCTCCTTGTCATGCCAGGTTCAAGGAAAAGGAACAAATCATTCCTGGACTGGTTTACCACTGAGTTAAACTTGCCAAAAAACCCAAACCACCTCAAAACAGTATCAAAATACAATCAGCAACAGCAAGAAGTGATCAGACAAATACAGAAGCAGTGGACTCAATGTTAAAAAGCTCAGGAATGCCACTACTAAGGGGTTTTGGGGAGTCCACTGGAAAAGAGGAACGAAGAGGGGCAGCAGATGAGAGGTCCCATGGCAATGGTGACAGAAACACCGTCACTGGGAAGTTCACAGGTTCTCTTGGCCCTCAGCCTCCCCTGGCAAGAGATGCTGTTGTGCAGATCAAGGCAGCAGCGCTGGATGCGCAGAGCTCAGCACGCAATCCCTGCCTGTCCCACTACCTGTGCTTGATGGAATGACACATTGCTGCAGCAGCTAATAAATAGAAGTAATTTGATTAGCTTTCCCTAACTAGCGATAAGATCCTGACAAACCCTTTTTAATGCGTTTCTGGAGCAGGATGAAATTGTTTCATTTGGCGAGCAGGGCCCCACGGGAGTTGCCTCCAAGCTCCTTTAGTGAGAGGTAAAAATATGCCAATCATTAATGAGGGGAGAATTACGGAGACTTTAATGCAATCAGAAAAGAGGAGCCCTGAGGCAGCTGGGGAATAAAACCTGCCCTTAAATCAGAGGCAGGCAGCCGGAGCATGGAAATAAAGGCATACACAAGCATGTACATGCACACACACACCTACCACACACACACAGACCTTGCAGAGCTGCTGTAAATACACTGGGAGTTTGCCTGGGCAACAAACACCTATCTCAGCAAATGGAATCCATCTTCCCTCCAAAAGATTTTTAAAATCACAGTAAAGTATACCCATTTGGCAGCCCCTTCCCTCTGCCAGGAGGGGACCATTGCCCAACAGAATTGCAGGTTTAAACATTTTAAAAGCCCGAACCTTTTGTGAAGGAGGCATATTAGCTGCCTGGGTGTCAAGCAGCAGCAGCAGTGAGGCAGCTCTGCCAAGTGGAAAGGTGCCTCTCTGAGGGCCAGACTTGCTGCATGAACACAACAAGTATAAACTGCTCACTGTCCTGCACTCCTGCCAGAGGCAACATCTACTAAATGGTGAAAGGCACCTCCTCCCATCCCCTCTCCACTCCCTCCTCAACCACTTCAGTGGATTCTCTCCCTCGTGCGCAAATCATGTAACATTCATTCCTTAGTGAAACATGTTTAAAGCTGCTGGCATTTTCTCTGGCACTGTGGCAGGCCCTAGTGGCCTGGCTGGTCTGTATTTTGCAGGGGTGTGTGTGTTCTTTCAGAAACTCCTCCTATGAAAGAAAGCATTCAATCTTTCTGCAGCGATTCTCTAACCCTTGCATGCATAATACAGATAGCTGCATCAGCACAGACCATCCCAGAGAATGCTAGCTCTCAGTTTTATGGCATAAAAAGCAGGACAGGAGTTTTCCCATATCTCTTTCAGATTCATCTTGTTTACTTGAAAATAATGAGCAAGAGTACTGGGATATCAAACACCAAACACTTTTTCTCTGCCAGATACACAAAACATGATGCTACAAAGGCTGGGCATGCAGTACTTCAGCCCTTTTCCCTAGTTTGGACTAGCACTAACATACAGAGAAGCAACTGAATGACTGCTGAAAACTCTAAGAGGAAAATCAGTTCTAATTTCTGGCTTTAATATACACGTGAAGGGATGTTTTTTCCTCCCATAACTCCTGCACTGTAATGAGAGAGTGTGGCACCCCTGCCTTCTGCTAGGTGGAATGACTGTCCTGCTTAGCGTGCACTGAAACAATGCACTCCTGTATTGAGAAAGCTAGGCTGCTGCTTCTTCTGCCCCTCAGATGTATCAGACACGTGCTTCTGTGCTTCTGCACCATATTCTCATATACACTAGACAACTGTGGAGCTAAAACACTGGGGCAAGTGACTACCAGCTATTTAGCCCTAAAGGCAAAGAAGTTATAAAGTCACCAAGACAGAGTAAAATATTAAGAACAAGTAAAGAGGGAGCTGTCCTGAGACATGGAGCTTGAAGCTCAGCAGGTAAGTTATGGTATGCAGCTGGCACATTCCCAAACATGTATCAAGCACAGAGCTGCATTTCCCACTGTTAAATGATCATAGAATACTTATCCCCAGATAAGGAGACCTGCACATCCCTCAGCAGCAACTCCTACTGGCTACTTGAACCCTACGATGATGGGCTCCCAAATATTGCAAAGCCCAAATACTGGGCTCCCAGTATTGCAAAGCTCCCTGTAGCTGAAAGTTTGGAATGAAAAGCACCTCATAAGAAAAGAAAACCTCCAGGGTTCTCCCAAATTCTGTGTATCTGAGAGATCAAAGCAACTGTTGGGTATATCGCTCAGCCAGACTGCAGGGCTTCAAAAGTCAAAGAAATCACTTTCCAGAAACGCAGACAAGTGAGAAGACCCTATCACAGAAACCATCAAGACTGCAAAAGTAGCTAGCAGAAAAGTTTGCATGGCTACAGCATAATGCTGTCTAGCATTGAGAAACTATATTTCTGCTCCTTTTGAGTCAGGGCTAATTTTGGCCCAAAGTTCCAGTTGAATTCAGTGACTTTTTCCAGTCAAGAGCTTTAGGCTATTCAAGACATTACTATACCTCTTCCTTGGTTCCACTTCTAGTGGTGATCCAGGTTTTACTGTCACAGTACAACCTAGTATGTGGTGGCACTCAAGCAAGCAGAGCAGCCTTGTGTCTCCCCTGAGCAGCAGGCAGAGGTCTGAGATGGTGTCACCCACTGTGGCTCCACACACAGGCCTGCCTTGCTGCAAGCAGCTCCTCCTCATTCTGGTTTGTTATGATTAAAAATGCACATCACCCAGCGAGGCCTTGGAGTGGAACTCAGCTGGAAATTGGATCATTAATATTCCTTCTCATGCCCATTGCCACAATTTCTTACCTCTCCACAAGCAATTGCTAACAATGCAACAATTGAGGGTCTCAGACTAGAAGTGAAGTCAAGACTAAAATGCCCCTTGTTATTCCAATTCATCAACCTTTGTCCATACCCTGGCATCCCATCAAACTTAGGCCAATGTGCTGCATGTCAGCTGTCTTTCAGCCCTTCCAACTGCCTTTCCCCAGTTTATCTACCAAAAGCTCTTAAGATCCATATCATCTTAAACCATCAGAAACAGGATTCAAGATTATCCTCATTCCCAAGCAGATGGAAACACAAGGAAAGGAAACAATTAATTCAAATAATCTATCCACTCCTGGTTTTAACTCTTGGTCACCACACTTTCCACACGGTTAAAGTACTCTAAATGGGTTGGAGAGATAAATGCAAAGCAGGGGTAGGACATACCAAGTGATAGAGAATCCCACAAATGTTCAAAGGGGGATATTTTCTTATCTAGCAGAGTTATCTACAGGAGCTCATATCAATCCTGTGTGCTGCCACTGCTGCAACATATTAACTGGGCAAACTAGGAGATGTGCAAATCCCGCACCACTGCTAAAATGATCTTTTGACAAAAAGGATCCAGAAGCATGGAAATGGCACAGGACAGAGCAGGTGATTGAAATCCCCCATAAGTCTCATTGGCCTAGTTGAATGTACCTTCCTGTATGGTCTTTACATTAGACAGCAAAAAGCACAACACAATCAGGACTACAGCACTGATCATGGAAAAATAAAAATGAATAAGCATGTTTTCTCTTGGGCCATTAGCATCATCTCTATGGACATTGGCACCAGGCAGAGGAAGAAAAAAGAAGCTGGAATTCCTTCAGCTGTGTGCTGCACTGTGTCCAAGAGGTTGAACATCTGCTTGAGAAGTGGAGAAACCTGCAGGCTGGCAGCTAGCATGAGGCAGCTGGGAAAACATCACTGCTCACTAGAGTCTGGTCAACAACACCTATAAATTCTGCTCCAAATAGCTGTTAATTCTCCATCACCTTACTCAACTACCTCAAAAACATCTCCTCCCAGTAAACATTTTGTATCTTAGGTGGATAAACTGTTTGGGACTCAAAGGATCTGTTACATATCACTGAAATGGCCCTCAGGCTGAGGACTTGCTTCCTGTCCCTCTCCACAGCACAAATACAATACAAATATCTCCAGAATTAAGTGTTGGCTAATTTCCACAAGGGCATGATTTAATTTTAAACTGCTCCTGCCACACACAAATTTGCATGTTTAGCACTTGCATTTTGATGTCACTGTTTCTTTAGTTATATTTTATGTCAGAAATAATAATTTTCAATTAAAAAACTCTGACAGTAAAACACATAGCTTCATTACCAGTGACTTCAGTGCAGAAACATGAATGGTGACCATCTCAGAGTGATGGGCTTCATGAATGTACACAGCAGTATTGGCTCAAAGGAATTCAGAGAAGGAGCTGTCCCATCAGTGAGATGGAATAAACAAAATCCTGCCACACCAATTTGAGGTAAGCACAAAAAAATAAAAGAAGAACCAGAGGGTCTGAAATTATATGACTGGTCTTATCTACTTATAATATGTACGCTTTTGAAAACCAAAATCCTAATAAACTTACTGTGCCACACCACAGACATTTCCCTTCAAGGAAGAGGAGGAAGCCACCACCACTGCCTGTTCCCTTTGGCAGCTCAGTCAGTCGCTGGCATCTCAGCTTAGCGCTCTGTTCACAAGGGCAGAGCCTTGATGGCTCCTGAAAGCCAACAGAGCTCCAGCAAACACAAATCTGCAGCCCACAGGAAGAGAGGCAAGTCTTACATACATTAAATGTATTTTAAAGAGACAATAGATAAGAACAAAGCTCTGCTATAGGATTTGTCAGCTCTGGACTCCTTTGAAGATATACAACATGCAATCTGCACACAAGGATCAGTGACTTCTTGTGAATCACTGAAAGCCGCAGGCTGTGGGTACCTCAGTCATTTAGCCTTCTATCAATGCTTGAGTGTCAGCTTTTCCTACCTGAACTGATAGGCAACTCCTGAGTTTTCCTAATCCTCCAAGCCCCAGTCTCCCCAGCATTCCTGAGGCCAACTTACACGCCTCTCTAGACATCCCTCTCTGTGACCATGACAAGGGCAGAGCAGAGGGTGCTCGTGGCAGTCTTGCTCAGGGAGCACTGGCTACCATGCCACAAATTAATTTAACCCTCAATTTATTTAAGGGGGGGAGGTAGGCAGAAAAATATTGAAAGGTTTCTTCTTTCCTGCCAATTTTTCCCATCTTCTACCTCAGTTCTGGCTGGATTCCCCCTTCCCCCTGTCCTCAGCTAGCACTGCCAGGCTCAGTCCTCCTCACCCTAGCCCCCCCTCCCCAAGGACAAGCAAAGTTATTACAATAATGAATTAGCCAGGCTGCTTACTGCTGCCAGTGGCGAAGGCAATTATCCCACTCCACGTCCCCAGCCACCACTCAGCTCCCTCATAAAGAGAGGCTTTTGGGGCCGCTTTGTGCTTTGATTGGAAATGAAGAGATTGCTAATTAGGGAACCCCTGCTGGGATCGGGCTGGCAGGAACAATGGTGAAACGGACGGAGCACACGTCCATTTAGAGAGGGGAGGAGAAGGGAGAAATGTGAGCCCCTCTGTAATGTACTGCATCCTCTACTCACACCATAAACAACAGGGCAGAAAATTTTATAGAGATTTTCACCTTTTAAAGTATGCTAATTTGTTTATAGAAAGCAATAATTTGGTGTGTGTTTGCATAGGTCAAAGCCTGTAGTTTTTGTGTACAGTATGCTCTGATGCATGCGTGCATACATGCGCTCTTGAAGAAAACGCCTCTGGAAACAGCTGTGGGGATCTACACAGCTGACCATGTCTTTCTTGTTATTCACTGGGCAGCAGGCATCAGTCCTGCATTAACAGGAAAGATGCTTAGAAAAGCCTGTTGATGAGTATTAACATGGAATTTTAATGCCTGATTCACAAATCACCAAAGTTGAAAATGACTTACCGAATTAGTCAGTTCACCTGAGGCTTGCCCAGGAACCACTTCCACTGCTTTGCCCAAGAGCTTTAAATGACAAGTGGACCTCCAGGAGGAGAAAATTTCACCATTAACACAATATTTTCTTATACTCATCCTGAAATTACTTCTTAATTCAATTGCTCTAAATACCCATGAAGGGTCACAGGAGCTAAATTCACCTTTCTCATCTGACAAACTGTGCACCAAAAAATTAGAAAACACCTCCCTCACAGTGCACAAGCACACCTTGATGACTTCACAAAACTGCACCAACAGCCCTTATACACATAGTATGCTGTGGTGTTGGGGTCTAGTGACTTTTAACTCTTGTCAAAGAAAAAAATATCTCCCCCAATATTTCAAAATGCAAATCTCACCATTTATAAAATACAGCCCGTCAACAAAAGCAAATGTCTCACCTTTTTGTGCAAAGCTGATAGAAAGCAGTTGGAACCTATCCAGCATTACTTGGTTAACTAAGTAATTGCATCAGGGGAACATACAAATACCATGTTAAAACTGAAAATACAGTTTTCAACCATATATTTGACTTGCCGTGCAAAAAATTTGTATACTGTTGATTCATGCAATGTGTGCACTATACACTAAGCGATTTATGTAAACTAAAGCAAATTTCAAATTTGAAGATTGAATTTACATTTCAGAATTCCCTTGAAGATACTGAAGCATTTGAATACACAAGTGTAATATTCCCTGAAAATATTTTCAGTAAAGCACAAGTCTTAACAGACAGTGATTACTAAAGGCAGAACCACAGCTGAACTGAAAATGACTTTCAAATTCACAGACTATTTGTCCCCGTTGTTTGCTCACCTCTAGTGTTTATATCCTTTCAAACAGTTGTAGGTAGTTTTCACGTTCCCTTCTTAGTCATCACTTAGCCAAGCTTCACATATTTAGTTCTTTTGATCTTCCCTCATAAAAACAATCCCTCCAGCTCTGTTATCATTTTTGTTGTTCTTCTCTTACTGCCGTCCAAGTTTCCTCTGCATTTTTTTGCTGCTAGTGCCCAGAGCTGAACATCTCACCAGAACACGCCCTCACTGCTTGCTGGTGTCCTGCACACAGCACAATCCAGCCTCATGCAAAGGCCAATGTCTGCAGCCTGCCCACTCTGCTCCCTTGGCCTCTCATGCTACATTGCCAACACAGATGAGACTTGTCTGTCACTACCATTCCCCCAGACTCTCTCACTCACTTTTCACCAGCGCTCCACTTACCTGATGGGAGTATTTCCCCTCATGTAGATATACAATCAGAAAGTAAAGCCCTGTGCTAAAACCATGCTTAAGGTTGTTTTAGGTTGCTGAAACCCTGTAGTTACCTACTGTATGCATAAAGCCTGACCACTTAAAAGCAAGGAAACATCCACCTAGTGACACCAGAAGCCAACCAGTAATGTGGTGTACAGTGGCAGAACTCATTTTCTTTCACTGCAGCTGTACCAGTTTACATCAGCTGAGAAGCTATTTCCATAGGTCTTGGATTGCCCATATCACAAACAATCACAGTCAGAGAAAGTACAAAGAAGGGTATACTTCACTGCAGCAGCTGTTACTCTGATGTATGAAGCCTCTTTACCTTGATTTCACAATCTAAGCATTTACATTGTAGGGATACAGCTATACTGAATGTACAAGCAACTCAATATACCTACCAATTGGTGGAGGAATTCTTTGGTAAAGCACTTACCATTGCACTCTTGATAATCAAAATTCTTATTTAACAGGAAAGGAATAAAACTCATGGTAAAATTATGGATAGACAGGCCACCTGTATTTGAGACTGATGAATGGGCCTCATTACTACATCCATTCACAGGGTCTGATTTTGACTAGCCTAAATATCCTAGCAAAGGGGGATGAAAGAAAGTGGCCTTCTCATGGCATTATAACAGGCAGGGCAGGGGGACATGTTGGAAGAAATAATCAAATGTTCTAAAATCCTGAAAGACAGAAGAAAGCCCATTCTGTCTTAGAATGATTCTATTGTGCCCTTAGTAACACACTACTGGTTCTGTCCTCATGTACAACTCACTCTCTTTCAGAGCCCAACTTCCTTAAGTAACTGTGTTCTTAATTTTCATTCCTGTGTAA
>VYZP01011599.1:0-31345 GCA_013400635.1 Hypocryptadius cinnamomeus | reverse complement strand
CTGAAAGTGGGAACAAGGATCATATAAAAGTTAATGAAACTTTAGTTGGCAAGCAGGACACACAGCATTAAACTAACCTCTACTTCTGAGCTCACAATGCTTATAATGCAGTATCTCGTCCCATGTCAACTGCTCCCTAGACAAAACAGAACTGAAACATCCAGAAGTAATTCACAACACTAGTAGAAATTCCCTTACCAACTTTAGGCCCCTGTTTTGGAAGCAAAAGCTACATGGCAAAAACACCAAACAAAAAGAAAAGCCCCACCAAAAACAACTCGGACAAAACGCCTAAAGGTCACACCTAAAACATGCATTACCAAGGTTGCATGAGAAAGAACAAACCACTAGTTTACTTCCACGAATTTTATTAAGCAGAGTAAGCATTTAGATACAATTAGGGAAGCAGTCTGCCAAAATACCTCAGTACAGTGTTGGTAAGGTATAGGGTGATCTAAACAAGAGTCACAATTAAAATCAGCAGCTTCAGTTGCCAAACACATCATGGAAAACGGGTCAGGTTTATAAAAGATTGATACAAGAAGTTACTGTATACCAGCATTAGAGGAACCTAAGACATCGTTTTTGCCAACAATACCTGAGCTGAGAGAAAACACACAAGAACCTAGGACCATGAGAAGCTACCCCATATATATACAGGAATGTCCTTTTACTTCTAGGCTTATCATTTTAAAGAGCAGCAGTTTAACACTTCCTTTCTTCAAAAGCATCATAGTAAACACACTCAAGAGGCTTCTTTCAACCACGTTTCCTTAGTAAGACACACAATCTTTTAAGAGTCAGGACAGCATACAAATCATCTCACTTTGAAAACTACTCATGGCTACTAGTACCGGAAACTCAAGAGACAAGAGCAAGGTCATCTCTAAAAGCTAACAATTCAAGGTTGATTTATTTCATGCAGTTTAACTTTTAAGATGGTCTCAAATTATCTAAGGCAGCAGAGGCTTTGATATTAGAGCCTGTAACATCCACAGTCTGATCAAACTGGTTAAGCTGGCCTTGCTGATGAGTCATCTTTTACTCTTCCTCCAAATAGTCTGGTCAGAGGAAGAAAACCTCGGGCATTATTTTACTATGGCTACAAAGGAGATCTCTGGAAAGGAATCACCTCCTCTTGACAATACTTCAGAATCATTACCATCATTACTGAGCAGAGCAATTCCAGAATTTCCAAATTCACAGGAGAGCATTCTCCTTGAAAATACTATGACTAGAGTCAGGCATTGTATCCAACTCCTGGTTTTGCAACACTAAAATTGAAACCCAATCAGACACTCCTCCTGGTGAGGAAAGAATCAGCATGTAGTATATGGTCTTTGACAGCTAGATTTTTAATACTACATCTACTACTGAAATCAGATTACTTGTACTAATTATGTTCATTAAACATTTAGTGACCTAATCAGCTCACATTTCCCATGCTATTGTTTCCAGCATGTTCAATACTGCTCTTGAACTCCTTTGGGGGAGGAACTAGGAAATTATTGTGAATGCGTAATTTCAAACCTAACACATAAGTCTACTTTTCAAGACCAGACTTAAAACCATCTTTCAGAACTACAGAGGTTTGCATCTATATTTCCTAGTGTTTAATCTCAAGCACCATTCCAGTTACACAGCTGATGAAGACAGGACTGTTAGCCATTTGAAGCAGTATGCAAAATTCAGCAGACAACTTACCTGGGCCCATTGCTGTCTTTCCTCTTGGCTGAAACACTGCTTTGTTCTGTTTTTGCACCTCTGTCCATATGCTCACTGGCATTCCTCTCCACAATTTCTCCCTCATCCAGGGCCCTGTGCAAACGGTAATTCACCATCTTCAAAACGATAAAGAGAGCTGCTATCACTGGGCAGTAGACAGCTACTATCATCATGGAAGAAGGAAGAGCCTTTCAAAAAAAGAGTAAGAAAAAGTTAATGAACACAAGGTCGGATATCCATAAGAACACTCCCTAGATTTTAACTGTTTGTCTCACGGAGAAAATATGATCATTCTGAAAGTTACACCACCTACAGCCAGTCTTCATGTGAAAAACGTTAAAAGTCTAGCCACACAGAAGAAAGAAACCATTGCACTACCAAAGATGCTAAATCACCACAGCATTGTACTAAATAAACTTGTTTGGCTGAAGCTTGAGAACCAAGTTCAACTGTCACTCTCTTCTTCCAATGCTTCTGCAATGGAAGACCTAGACAAGGAAACTTAGAGCTAGCATGTGTGAGACAAATATTTTTAATTGTTATGAGTAGAAAAAGAAGGGAAGATTTTAAGCACATGAAAAATCAACCAACCATGGGATGAGATCTTATTTCAGGGCTAGTACACAGCACCAAGTCCATTTCAGAAAAACTTGATGCAAGTTTGACAGCATGGCTGGATGGGAGAAAACCTGCTTAGATACCAAACACTGGTGTTTTGACTTCACTAGTCAGCTACTGCTGCATGACAAGACACTGATCAGTCACAAAAGCCAAACTGTTTCCTACTTGCATACGTAAAGAGGTTGCTCACATGTGTGACTCACACACTGCACAGCAGAACACAACCTGCAAGACCACAGGCAGCAAAGATTTGTGCTAGATCATTGTACGCCCATGGAAAGGTAGCCAGCACATGTTCTGAAGAAAATTTTTCATCTGTATGAAATGCGGCCAGAAGCCACATTAAAAAAACCCCTTAGTCCTGAATGCAACATTTGAAATGCCACTCAAAGTTAAGAGTGGAATGCACACAGCTCTTGTAGAGGTAAATCAGGCTTTTACAAATCAATCACTTCAGCAAAAATTATTGACGATGTCCAGCCTGACAGCTATTTAGGAGAAGTGTTTGAAGTATTGGCTAAACTTCAGATTTCATCTCAATGCATTCATTCTTCTAAAACATGCTTTATTTGTGTTTTTAAATTTTGCCATTTCCCTAGGCAGTGATTAAACAAAACGAGATATTAAGTCTCAGTATTCATCCAAAAAATTACAATTTCCTTCACAAAAGCAAGAAAAATTTAGGTTGTGAAGTATTTCACTGCATCACTATCCTTTACCCTGTTCACGGTGTAGTTTGAGATATACCTCCAAAATATAAAAATACACACAGACATATGACAATCAGAATTAAACATCTGATATCCAGCTTGAACATTAATGTAGTAAATGAGCAGAACAAATGAGCTGTCTTTTTAGAGCTCATGGCTGAAGGACAATTCCAGCTTATTTTCGTACCTCCCTAGAGAGACCATGGGAAGAGACGAGTCATCATTGATAAAAAGCCCCAGGAACCTCTTGCAGAGTCAAAACAATCCTCAGAGTAGAAGACAGCGACGCCTCTCTAACCAGGGCATAGAAACATTTTGAGCCATTTAAAATTGACTGGCTGGCAACATAGCGTAACATTATGCAATGTAACAATCTCCTACCTAAAACTATTCCCCTGAATCTTACAAGGATTTTAAGTAGCACAATTTAAACACAGTACTCAGCCAAACAATTTCAAATGACTCAACCTGGTCATGTGTGCTGAGTAGAGAGGCCTCCTTTTCCTTTTCTCTACTCATTTTCCCCTTCTGACTCTTCAAGATGCTCCTGGAACTTTGATCACCGTGATGACTCTTTGTAACCTAGCACGGTATTCCTCCAAAACAAGTCAAGTCTGACAACCATCATCAACACCTACCTTTCCTCCAAAACAAGTTAAGTCAACACTGAATATAACATTTGAAGTACGCCAGGTAAACTAAGTTGAAGTTTGCTAAGTTTCATTTTGTATGATGAGCTGGACATCATCACGATGAACAGAGATTCACTCACCAAGCACCAGCTAAGGAGGAGAAAGAGGAAACCAAGCTACTTAAAACCAGCATCAATAAGCAAACAGGATCCACAATGATATGGCATCCCTACAACCCTTGAAGCCATGCTAGAATGGTTTCCTCAAGAAATGAGGTGCCTCTACTTCCAAAAACTTCAGAGTCTGTTCCCTGCAGGCAAGGGCCAGCCTGTCAACTTTGGAAAAATGCATGAACTTCCTGTACCTGCTAGGCAGTCTGCTACCCCATCACACACAGCTTCAACTTTCCTCTCCTTTATAGTACCAGTGTTCAGAAGCCATTACCAGAAGAGTCAGACTAACGCTAGATTACAAAAGCTAGAGTTACTCCATAAAAGACATGCCTGTACTTTTCTGTCTAGAGAGCTCATCAATTTCTCCCCTCTACTCCGTCAGCAGTGAGGTCACAGTATATCCAGTTTATCTTGCAAAATCTACACATCCGGTTTTTCAAAGAAAAGCTTTAAGAACANCACCGGTTTTAAAAAAAAAAATTTTAAAAAAAAAAAAAAAAAAAAAAAAAGAAAAAAAAAGAGGCAAAACACCTCATGTAACTTGCAGTAAACCTAACAGGGAATTCAAACTTTTTCCTCACATCCTGTTTTCACAGGATTGCAGAAAAATTTTTAAAAAGCTAAGGTAACTGACTGCCTTTCCTTCTTCATATTTGTAGTAGGTCCTCATCTCAGAACAGGGTATATGTTCTTGGAATAGAAGGCATTTTAGCTAGCTTAGTCTGCCATATGAACACACTTGACATCAAGTATTCATGCTGTGGTGCAGCACTGCCACCCATGGTACCAGCAACTTGTCTGCAGCACAGCCTCAAGAGGAAATTGACTGCAGCCTAAGCTAAACCACTTGCAACTTCTGTTTTTCTAAGCCAAACTTAGAAGCATTCAACATAAATTTGGGGTCTTTTCCCCACAAAACAAAGCAAGTTAAAGTGAGATTACCATTTCCAACTGTGCTCAGCATTTTACCACATTTGAGGAGAGACATGTTTCTCACCAGCATCCCATGTGATACCACCTTCAAGACTGGAACACAAATCTAAGTCATACAAATTTCCCATTAGATCACATCTTAAAATCAAAATAATTTCAAATACTAAAGCATTTTAATTGAGCCCAGCACACTAAAACCCTTAGGCTAGAGTTGTTACTAGACACCAGCTGGCCACAAGGCTACAGCTGCAACAGTATTTCAGAGAACGCCCATTTTTACTGCACATTTCTACTCACTTGCATTAGCACCAAAAGAACACATACTCCACAGCAGTCATCACAACAGAAGCTCTTGTACAATATACAGAGTTACAGAGAACCATATAAAAACGGTGTGCTTTTAATTATGTTCTGTTGAAAACTTCAGTAATCTAATGACTGAACAAACCCAACTATTAGATAAACTCCTACCCAAAATTATTTCTCTGAGTCTTAAAGGGAAGCGAAGTAGTTCTCTCAAATATGGGGTGCACAGGGAAGGACACTAATTTTCTACCACCTTTTCCACAAGTTACTTTCCAATTTTAAATCTTTGAAGTCAATAAATGCCAGATATACATATGGACAAAGGTAAGACAGGTAAGGAGGAAAAAGCATAGTTAAGGAGGACCATCTCTTCTGAAACCTCCTGGCTCTTAGATTCGCTCACTTGTATCACAACACACCTTTTCTAAAAGAGTAGGTAGGAAAAGGTTTAAGCACTCCTAGATTCCAATGATCAAAATAGAAAAGAAACCTCCCACCATCAGTTCCAGCACTAAAATATTTCCATTCAAACTACACAAGGTCACTGTATCTCAAATGAATGTTTCCAGCACATATGTGCCAAGAACCAGAGGAAACTTCAACGATCACAGGCTGTACAACATCCTTATGAAGAAACTAACACTATATGGAGCCCACCTAATCTCATTACCTAGCTTTAGCTAGGCCCCACAGA
This sequence comes from Hypocryptadius cinnamomeus, assembly GCA_013400635.1. Classification (NCBI taxonomy): domain Eukaryota; kingdom Metazoa; phylum Chordata; class Aves; order Passeriformes; family Zosteropidae; genus Hypocryptadius; species Hypocryptadius cinnamomeus. The sequence goes on along the minus strand of VYZP01011599.1, from coordinate 25,551 downwards.
TGTAACAAAAATTCCAGATTATTTTCAAAAAATAAATGCATTACTATGAGTGTTTTTAATAGCTAAGTCTTCAAAATCAAACCAGATTGCAGATCCCTACACAAAGGTGTTATCACCTAAACATTAAGAAATAAGTATCTAGTTAAAAGACTTGAAAGTACAAGTATTTTGAACCCAGTATTTTACAGAAACAGTTTTATTGGATAAGAGGAAGGATCAGGAAACAACAGACATAGTTTTGTCCTTAATTCTCATTTATGGACAGAGCCCTTAAGAACTGCCATTATCTGGAAGTTCAGTTACAAGTTATCTAGGTTTTGACCAAAGCCTCAAAGCATACAACCGAAACTGGAGTAGCTGAGAGACTGCAAGCATCTTAGAATATGGCATACCAGGGATTGCTATCAGAAATTGAATTTCAATTATTTAACATCTTAATTTAAGAAACAGGACATATTTCAAAAACTTCTGTGGAAAAAACTTCCACGTGAAGCTACATTTATATGACCTACTTCTATAACTATGTACACAAGTCAGGAAATTAAGTGAACTGTTGACTAAATGAGCTCGACTTTGACAGACAAGTTCTGTAGGTATATGTGAGTCCATCACCCCAAGCAAGGTACAGTCCTGGCTCCTCTTCAGTCACTGGCACAATTCCACAAGTGCCAGAGCCAAGACTTCACCCCCTCATGCACACGTGGTGGGGCTGAAACAGCATTCCGACCAGGGGAAGTGCTTTGGCAGCCTCCTCTCTTCCCCTCCCCCCTGCAACACTGATGCATCACATTGGCTCTGCATTCAGGGTATTTTTTTCAACTCTACCACTAGATTTTACAAAGTGATTGAACAGCTTCCCCATAGAGAAAGCACATTTTCTTCTCCCAATTTCAACTTTGCATTAGAGTAAAAGCAGGGATCAGCTCTTACAATAGCAAGGCAAATCAACAAGCACAGTTGAGTCTGTTACTGAATACAAGTACACAAACAGGATAGACTTAACCAGTCTAGAAAGCAGAATTTTTGTACGTGTACTGCCAAGCCACAAATGCAAGAATACAGATTCAAGCTGCTTCCCTAAAGCAAGCACATCTTACTCTAGACCCCAATTCCTTCATTATTTACACGTTTATTTTGCCACACTTCCAACAAGCGCAGTTTAGCTGTATACAAAAGAAAAAGTACCCAGATTGGCAAAATAGGTACCTTTAGGTACACATTGTACAGGGTACAACACTCACTTGCATGTGCTTAAGCTCAGAAGGCAGATGAAGGTTCAAGGAAGAAAGGCTGGTTATTGAATTCTAATGTTAGTTTTTTTAAGTAGGTTTGTACCACACGTTAAATCCATCAACCCTAACAGCATGGGCATACACATACAAAGGAACACACAGATTTATGGCATTACTTGCTGACCACAATCATTACCAGATTCCATTCTGAAAATACCAGAGCAACAAAACAAATGCACAGAAAAAAAGAGCAGCAATGTTGGATGCACTAAACCAAGTCTTAAAGCAGTAAGTGCACCTAAATTCCCACATCCTAGTGCATTTTATTCCTGCTGGAGGTTAAATAACATTTGGGGGGGAAAAAGTGATTAGCCTACTGTTAAATGCATTCAGCCTTGAGAGCCAGCTACAAGCAAGCAAAGTACTTTTGTCTTTGTTGCTACAAAACAACTTGGAAATAGCTACAGTTATTGCTGATCCAATGCATAAAAGCAATGCTATGATCTTGCAATTCTTTACATGGGGAAGTTTTATAAGTAATATAAAACTTGTCAGCAGTCTTTCTATATACCTTGATTTTTTAAACACATAGGGTTGTCTGCCAGCAACAAGTCACTTGAAGCTAGCTTAGAAACTCCCTCCTACACACCAGTGAGCCATGCTCAGAATTCAGATTACAATTACCTAAGACTTTTTAAGCAAGTTCTGCTTATTTATGTATGTCCTACAGCAATGTAACACTTACTGCTTTTTATTCTGAAAAAGAGCTTACGAGATGCTAAAGAGCTAAGATGACCAATACAGTTCTGCCTGTTTAGTTTATGTCTAGACAACACTTGAACTGTAGAGGGTGGAAAGAGGGAAAATGGCCAAATATGATTCAATCTCCTTTAACTTGTGACTAATCTCCCTATTTATTCTCAGGGAAGTTGGCACTTGTTGCATCTTTAACTTGTCCAGAGCTATGAAGCAAGAGAATTTCTCTGACCTCAACAAAACCCAAAGCAGCTTGCTGCTGTCTGTCTTTTCCCCTTACACAGGAAAAAGCGTTTAAGCAACACTGAAGCTTACCCCATTGCATGGGTAACTAAAGCTTACCTACTGCTTTAAGAGCAGCAGGACACTCAAATGCTGGCCCAGATTTACCATTTGTCAAAAGACCTATGTGCAATATAGATCAGTCCCCTTTCAAAAGTCTCCCGTGCATGCAGGATATAGCTGTTCCTAGAGGTGTGGTCAGCCTTCTCAGCAAGGCAGTACTAATTAAACACACTCTTCTGTCAAAACAGAAAAGCAGTACTTTTATTTAAAAAAATTGTAAAGCTATATTTCAAACCAAAAGGTGTCTACTCTTCCCATACTGTGCAGAACTTTCAATAGCTACAGATTCATAGTTCTCATACAAAGTATCTGCTTAGTCAAAAGTTTTATCTAGCTGTTCTCAAGTAACTTCAGTTTTAAATGCAATTTGTCTCAAACTTTAGTTTCCCTGCCAGCAGCCCAGAAGTTTTCACACAAAAAGCATTAGAGCTGCCTTTTTCAAGACACTGTAATATGAATTAAAAACCATAAAGTTGTAACCTCCTTTTTCACACTAGCTATTTCTTAGTATGAACTGTCTCATACCGCAACCTTACAAATTGTTTTTAAACAAAGCAAATGCCTGATCTCAGAGCTCTCAGTTTCTGCAACTTCACTTGCACATGATTTTATCTCCAACATTTCATTCACTAACTACATTTTCACAAGGCAGCGTCTACTTTAGGTTGTCACAGCATCTGGCAATCTTGCAAATGATATTCTACCTCATATGCACAAAACTGGTCAAAACACACTATTACGATCACACTCTTCTATTGAAAAACCGAAAGTAAACTATAAGCATTTCATAAGTTAAACACAGCTTACACAGGGAAAAAAACTACTGGCCAAGAGGAAACCGCCCCCTTTTCTTGTATCTGATCACACCTCTCCTCTATGTGCTCTCAAGTCCAAACGTTAAGAAAGTTTCCAGGTTTAAAGGTTAGTATTTTAACACCTTTGACTGAAGTGTCAAATACAAAGATATATAGGGCAGGAATTCTCACAAACCAAGTACACTGAAATCTGGACACAAACAAAAAAAGCCAGACTGACTTCTTGCCGATAACACACAATCCAGATACACTGCCAGCCAACAAACCACACTACGGCCAAATAAAACTTTTAGGTTATGGAATCACATCCCTCCACCAGACTCAAAAGTCAGAAACTGATACTGCAGCCAGCCAGAAACACTGGCTTAATCTGACAGTTCCTGTAGAAACTGCTTTTTACAGACCTACCAGGAGATCAGCAGCGGAAGCTGCCAGAGGTATTTCCAATTTCGAAGGAAAGTAAACAGAAAAACGAAGGCAAAGTGCCAGCGCCTATAGCCCCGCCGCGCCCCGATAGCGCCCACCCACAGACTCCCAGGAACGGGTCGATGCTCCCGAAACGCCGCAGCCCCGATGNGCTGCGCCTGCGCGCGGCCTGCCCGCAGCCCCGCCCCCGCCTGCCTGGACGGCCGGCGCAGCGCCCCCTGGCGGCCAGGCTCGGCCCCGCCTGCTGCGGGTGCTGTGGGACATGGAGACACGGCCCTCGGAAAAGGCTTGTTCGGTTAGGTTAGAAAACACTCCGAGATCGTCGAGTCCAAGCTATGACCAGACACCACCGTACCAAGCACACCATGGTACTACCACGTCCAGTCTTTCCTTGAAGGCCTCCAGGCGTGGTGACTCCACCACCTCCCTGGGTGCCCCGTTCCAATGTCTAATTGCCCTTTCTGTGAAGAAACTCTTCCTGGTGCCCAACCTGTACCTGCATGCTGCAGGCATTGGTGCAGAGGCACTCCAGCTGGGCTATGATGCTGCCCCAACTCAGGCATGCCATCTCCGGGCTCACCTCTATGGAGCCCGGTCCAAGGTCCTTTCCCCTTCAAACCTCCTTTCTTCCCTTCTCCCAGGCCCTGACTCCTAGCAAAGTGCTGCATCCTCTCCCTGCAGCAGGGCAGGAAGAAATTTGTCCAGCATACACTTTCAAGGCTCCAAACCTACAGCAAGACAATAACTTCACCATTTATTGAGCTGCCCCCACCCCCCATTTATTGTCAATACACAGTGTCACCAAACCCCTGGCATGTCTATCCCCACCACAGGATTTGTTATAGGTTGCAACACCTGAAAAGCCAGAACCATTAGGGTTTACAGAGAGAAAACAACACAGCAGGCCATGGGTGCACCACAGATCTCTCACAGATTTCAATTTTGACTTCCACATTCACCTATTTTTCATAGGTCATCAGTTTTCATCAAGTGCTGGCTTTTCAAGCTTTCCCCTTAGACATGCACATCCCAAAAGTCATATGTTAACTAGAAAGGGACAGATTAGGGAAGGAGTTCAGACAGTGCTCTCCAGAAGGGACAAGAGTCCTCTTCCTACAAATGCTATGGGCTCCAAAAATGATGAGGGGGCTGGAGCATCTCTCAAGGAAAGGCTGAGGGAACTGGGCCTGTTCAGCCTCAAGAAGAGATGACTGAGAGGGGACTTCATCGTTGTCCATAAGTACCTGAAGGGAGAGTGTCAGAGAAAAGACCCAGGCTCTTCTGAGGTGCCAAGCAATAGGACAAGAGGCAACAGGCAGCAATGCACAGGAACTTCCAGTGGAACACAAGGAACAACTTCTTTACTGTACAGGTCACCACACACTGGAACACATTGTCCAAAGAGGTGGCAGAGTGTCCCTGATAGGTGATATTCAAGATATGTCTGGATGCAATCCTCTACCACATGCTCTAGGAGGTCCCTGAGTGAGCAGGGAGGTTGGACCAGATGACCCACTATGGGGGTCTCTTCCAACCTGACTCCTTCTGTGACTCTGGGTCTCTACTGAAAAAAAACCTGCAGAAGTGAAATAACCCAAGCACTCAGCCATGACTCATGATGAGCATGCATTTGGGCTGGTATTTTCAAGAGGCTGCATTAATTCCTCAGTCTCCACTGTCTCCCTGACAGTTAGTGAGCCAATGGCAGCATTTGGCTATTCTTGGAAAACCAGAAGACAGAAGTTGCTGACTCAAAGCAAATGTATTTCATCTATTTTTTGTTTCCCCAGTGAGAAAGTAGGGAGAAGGGATGGACACAAAGCCTCAAACACAATAGCTTTCTCCCCAGTATAAAATAATAAACCCTTTAGGATAGTGCATTTTCAAATACAAAACTGGGAGCAGTATTTTACAAAAGAGCATTTTTTCACTCTGTCAAACAGGATTGAGATATTAAAGGAAATAAAGATGGGGGAAGGGAAAAAACCAACAGTGAAAAACTACAGAGGATTATCATGGATGAGGAGGGGGGATTCCCTTTATCCTTTTGCATTAAAGCCAAGCACGACAAACCTCACCAGTTATAGTATGCTCAGAAAAAATTAAAACTGTTTCAACTGCAATATTTGCCAAAATATCATTAAAAAAAAATTATAAATACAGTTGTTAAAAGATGTACTTGTTAGATTGTGTTATCCATACATATACTTTGATACTGTGATGATCAGGATTATGAAGTGTTAGTTCTTTCAGCAGCTGTTGTATCAATGTTACATAAAAGCTGTTCACCTTCACAAAGGGAGGCAAGAGGGATAACATTCATTAATAACATGTCTGAAGGCTACAGTAAATGCTTTAGAAACCTTTATGCTCCTGTTTAGGAGCCTTTGATTAAATCTAGACAGATTAGCCTCAGCATCCTAGTAATGATTCATATTAAACAGTGCCCCTGTGTAAGAGGCTGAATGCTGTGGAAGCTTCCAGCTGTTTTCCCAGCCCCACTCCTAGAAGTTGTTGGATCACTGGACCAGCCATGATGTTATAAAGGCTTGGGGGGTATTGCATGGCCAGGGTGGGGGTGGGGGGGTGCCGAAGTGTGGAGGTTAAAAGCAAAAAATAAACACAGGAAACAAAACATAATTAATACATGTGTGTATATATATATATTTACATCAAATACAAGTAAAATTATGGACTCAACCTTGATTCAAAACAGCATAACCTATGTTTAAATGCACATCATCATGGGAGAATCTAGTCTGCAACCAGTAAAATAAGGAGATTAACACATGTTTGAGAGGACAATTAAGATTTCATTGTTTAGCTATTTAAATACAGACAGACTGAAAACATTAGGACACAAGGGTGGGAAATAATATTTTTGAATCCATCCATGCCCAAAGGTTAAATTGATAACAAGTCCAGTCATAGGCATCATTAAAAAAGCAAGTAAAAAAATTATTAGCTTTCATGGGAAAACAAACAATCGACACCTAGATAGAAAGTAACAGCAGTAGATTCAATTTGTGCATGCCAACAAATAAGGAGCTAATCTTCTGCACTGTACTTTAGCCTTACACTTTTTCTTCAGGATGGATACAGGAAAAATTGTTTACTCTAGAAAAAACAGAGAGTGGGCATTAAATCAAGTGATTGGAGACCAACCAATGCGTGCTATTGCAAGAAGAGGAGGTTATCCAAAACAGCAATAAAACACTGAAATTTGTCACAAAAATACTTTAACACATTGTGATTTCTAAGAATAATATTGCAGCATGCTTTGCACCATTAGAAGTACATTAATCTCTCATCTTCTCATTCAGGGGAATGAGGTTCCAGACTTTCCCTCCAGACATCTTTCATGGGATACCCAAAGTTATCATTTTTAAATTAATTATCAGGAGAATCATTAAGTTTTATGAAAACATAACTTATAATTAGGACAAGAAGTGAAACAGAAAATTAAAAATAATATTTTGCCTAAATTGGACAAAACTTTATTGGTGTCCAGGAAAAAAGCTTATGACTTGGAAGTTTTTGTTACAGTAAATCATCACTGTATGATACCAAACTGTGAACAGCTAATAACAGTCAGCAGAAAACAAGAAAAGCACCAATTTACTCTTTTTACAGATCTAAGGGCTAGCACTTGTCTCTGTGCTGGATAAAGTATTTATTCTCAGATGAAGACCGACAAACTAGGCCTTAGTGGCTCACTACCAACTTTTATATATGTCTTCCTATTGATTCTTGACTTGGGATCTGTAATGAGGCAGCAGCATTTCGACCCCAATTTTTGCATCTTGCTGACACAGACTACTCTATGTGAATTGCATACAGTATCCAAAGCAACAACTTTGGCTCAAAAAAACCTAAATCAAAACAAACAAACAAACAAAAACTGACAAGAAAAATACAGAAGTCAGTTTTGTATGTAACTGATTAGGCTAGGAGAAAAGTGCACCTACTTTTTGCTTTTCTGAAGAAACAGTAGTAAAATGTATACTTGCTACTAAGGAATTAAACCTTTGTATAATTTTATGTCTTCACTTTTTTTCCCCTACCTTTCCCTATAATAGCAACCAAGTTAGAAAATGTTTTATATGAATTTGAAACATTGCCATAAAGAGCAGTGATGTGTTTTATTCTCTGATCTTTTATGAGAGTTAAGAAGCAAACTTATTTCCAAGGGTGAGAGAAAGCAGAAAGTCATTCTACAATAATATTTGCTAGCCTAGCTTCACTGTAAGATAGGCTTTATAAGAAAATTAGCTATCAGGAAGTTGTTCTAGGTTAACTTTTAATTACAGTAGAGTGGTTTTTAGCAACTACAGGACTCAACATATTGCCACGACATCAGCAGCTGATGGCAGCCTGACTGCTATTTGCACAGGTTTTAAACAAACTTCTAAGCATGAACCAGATGCTCTCACAGATGCCATTTCTAGAAGTCACAGCAGATTCAGCCCCACACATTAAGGGATTGCTATGAAATTACTTCACAAAACCCAGCCCTATATATTACCCTGACTCCCAACTAGAGCACAATCTTTAGAAACAACATGAAAAATGTGCTTATTCTTTAGTGTTTTAGTACAGACCAGAAAGGGATTTATTAGCAGGAAGATCCCATAGTAGAGAGACATCCTCTCCATACTGTGCTGGCAGGCTTGCCACAGGCATCACATACAGCAGCCCCAGCTACACAGCAGGCTACCCTCCACACCCACCTTTATTGCAGAGAGCCACACCACCAATCACACTCCCAGACCCACCTGTGCTTTCAGGCTACATCCTTCCCAGCACCTTGTAGGGAAAGCCAAACTATTCCCTCTCAGTGTGGGAGGACATTGTTTTTACCATCACAATAGAATAAAGGGGAAAAAATGTTTAGGTTTGGTTTCGGGGGTTTTTTTGGTTTTTTGGGGTTGGGTTTTTTTTGGGTGGTTTTTTTTTGGTTTTTTTTTTTTTTTTTTGCAACTCTTCATACTACCTCACAGTGTTACTGAGGGGATGATACTGGTGCTACTGGGTGGAGGATGCTAATTACTCATCTGCAAACAGCTGAACTGTGGAGTCTACAGTCCCACTAATCCTGCCCTTGCAGTTTATCTCAGCTGCCTGCTGCATTTTTTGGGTATGTAAGCCCTATTTGTGCCCTGTCTGAGCCCTTTGCTTTTCTCAAGACAAAATAAGAACACCAAAGCGAGAGTCTTTCCGAATAAGAGCACTTACATAAGTTTCTTATTATCAGGGAGTGCTGAAAGGGGAAAACTGTTTTAAATAGATCCACACAGACAAAGAAATCCCGTGACAGCTAATAAAAACAAATTCTTACCAACGTGTTGATAGCAGCTTTCTGTAAGTTGCCACTCAAACAATAGTATCTTCAATTCCATTCCTTTTATTTAATGTTAGAATTTGTATTTATGCATCTTTCTGCTCCACACTTTTAACAGCTATGTAGGCCACAGTCTCCCTATCCTAACTTCTTATAGCTGCTTCAGCATGGTTGAAAAATCAATAAAAATGGCTTAATAGTCCCATTGCTGGAGAAGGAGTGGAGGTTTTAACATGGACTTTCCTCCTAAAAATAGCTCTGTCAGTGCTTCTTACAAGAAAATTGTAAGGGCATCATGCACTTGTACATTAAAGGACCTAATTGTGTGAATGTGTCCATACAGAAATCACAAGATGCATCATCAATGTCCTACTGACCGTGAGGTCTCTCTGAAAAAGAAGAATTTGCTAGCATTGCTGGTACATGAATTGCCTAAAAATGCCATGGAGATGAAGCATAATAAACAAGGCTAAAATTAGAATATCCAAACACTCAGCTGACAGTATTTTAGCAGCATTTATACCACATTCTTTAAAGTACAGCAGAGTGGTGCCTCGCTGTAAGAGATTTCTACCAAACAATGATTCACGATGTCACTGGGATAAATTGCGATTTAAGATCTTTGCAGTTAAAACTCTCTGTCTGAAGTACAAATCTCCCATAGTATGATAATGAGCCCCCAAGAGCATCTTCTCAGTTTTGAAGGATTTTCTCTCTGTTATGGCTCGTCTTAGCCATTTTTCTAAGAAATTTCAGTCTTTTGTATTGGTCAGTCCCTGCCTAGGAAACAGTTCTGGTTTAAAGTACACTGCCAGAGGTAGAATTACAACATATATTAAATGCCTACCAATTTCAGGGTACTGAAAAGAGGCCAATATTAGGAACTCTTTGGAGGAAATGTGGGCAGAATTTGGAGAATAGTGTTAAGACACCTGGTTTGTCAACAAGGAGCTATGGAAATCTGGGGAATAACTAGTAGCACTGCAAAGTGAGAGTGTGGAAGTGAATATAAGTCACAATTTCATGTAATTGCATTTCTTACAAGGATTTACCTGGGAAAATTAGTTGAGAGGTCCTGCAAGTCTTAGTAGTTTCCCTAGAACTTTCTTGGATTTTAAGTTCATTCTGAATAATTAGAAAAGTAACTTCATATTTCTGTCTGATTTCAACTCCTTTGCTAAGCGTGTATGTAAGACTCCTCACTGAATACAGCCTTGTCTGAAGTGGAACATGGCAGTGACTGTGTGCTTTAGTAGGAGGTGTGAAGAATAATTTTGACATTCAAGACTATTGGAAACAGTATGTAATTCATTGCCTTGAGATGGAATGTGGCCATAGTTAACAACTTGAATTTGAGAAAAGAACTGCAGAATCTCAGTTTTAAATCCCTTTTGGAAGGTAGCATCTCTAGTCATACAGTGCTTCAGTGCCAATACAGGTTGATCGTGGAAGAAATGGTGCTATTTTTTAAACAACCAAGGTTTAAATTCCCAGAGATGTTGCATGATTTATATTGGCAAGAAATCTCAGCTGCCTCACAAGATCTGCCCATTCCTGTATTCTTCTTTCTGTTCTCTGGAGGTCTCCCAGGAAAATTCTGAGCAGGTCAGACCTGCTTAGTGTAGAAGAACAGATTAAATCATGCCCTGAGGTGTTGTGAATACTCTTTTTTGTATTTGCTTGAATTGGCAGTGCCAAGAGGTATAGTTGACAGATTTCAGAATGTGAAAATTATTAATCGGGGGGGTGCCCCAAAACACTGCCACTTTATGGCAGAACTAAAATAACTTTTGTTGCAGCAACCCTTTAATAAGCTATTTAGAAAGAAAATCCATATGAGCTACCCAGTGAGTAACATTTGCTGTCCTAGACAATTGTTTCTTCTTCCCTAGGCCATGTTTTCTCTGAGCACAAGCTGAAGAAAGCCGTCATCCTACAGTTGCATTGCTTCATGAACTAAATGAAATCAAGCATAAGTACAGCAGAATGATGGAGGCCTGAAGGAGGTGTGATGAGAGCTTTCTTAGAGAGGACATATGGCCTCTAAAGAAAGGGCCTTTGGCAGCCACTTGGAGATGGAACAAGTATTCATCAAGGAAACAGCAGCAACCAAGCTCTTCTCCTTCTTGTGCTGGCTGAATATATTTGTTACAGGCATTCAATGGGCAACTGGTTTTGGCCAACCTTCAAAAACAGCTTTCCATGTTAAACTGATGTGGGAGGAAGCTCTTAGTGCAAAAGAAACCCATAGCTATAGAGAAACACCTGCACACATTGGACTTGTCCCTCCTTGCAGGCTCTGCCCTCAGCCAGCCCTCTGCTGTAACCCAATAAGGCAATCCCTGTGAACAAAGAGCACGTGTACCTGCATACATGGACCCGTGTGCTCATGCACAGGTGTAGAGACACCACACGTTCTGAGACAGCCTAATTTTTCATGCAAATCTTCTTTCAGCTGCATGACCTGATAGTCTTCTAGCCTCTTCTCACATCAGACTGGGCTTCACTTTTTATATTTATCCTTGTGTCCATGAGGTCTGACATCAGAATTCTTTGCTACACAAGTAAAGCCTGTTGATACTCATCATGAGCAGTGTCACGGTAGCACCAGATTGATTAGAGAACTATGTGCAGCCAAGAAAAGTGGACTTAGAAATAGATGAACTCTTTGCAATTCAAAGTAATCTGTTAAGTGGCACTGATACTAATACATGTTGGATATATTTTTTTAATATGGATGAAAGCAACCTGGAAAGAAGGTATCCTTAATTGCTTTGTACAGATGTTAAAACTGTTACAAATAGAGTAATCTGCTCTGGGTCATGATGTAAATCATAGGCAAATCCAGCATGTAGATCTCCTGATCCATTAAAGAGAGTTAGGTTTTACATGAACATAACATCTGCACAAACTGTCACAGCTTCTGCAGAGTCAGTGGTAGACAAGTGAGTTTTTTCTTGGTTCAGAGACAAGGCAGTGGGACAAAACTAAGGCTATTTTTTCCCTTATACCTATTAATCCCATAAGAGTGTTCCTGGGCTCGTATCAGGAGCAGATAATGACCAGCACAGAAGTGGTGAAGTTCACAGGTCAGAGAATTGCAGGTGGATGAATTCTAGCTGTCAGCTAGTCTAAAGGGTTTTCTACAAACATTGCTCATTTCTCCATCCCTTCAGTGGAAAAACCCACAGGATACACTCTGAGAAGGTGCAAGCCTTTGAAGAGTTTCTTCCTGATCTTTTGCTCAGAAATTAGAGAATTTACCCATCATGGAACAGCCTGTAAATCCCTTATGGCAGATCCTTAGGAATTCTCAGGCACCCAGAGATGCTTGTATTTCCCAACACCGCTTGCATGGGTGCCTTGTGCAGCTGCTGTGTTCTTCACTCCAGAACACATATTAATAGCACTAGTCCTGGTGCATTTTTTATTGGTCTACAGCATGGAAAGATATATTCAATTCTTTGGGAAATGTTTGATGGATTAAGCAATGAAAAATGATCCAGGAGAAAACTATTAGAAAGGAAAGGAATTAGTTGTAGGTGTAGGATGCTGATGGTAGTTGTATATTTCTGACCACATCTGCCAGGGAAACATATAACCTTCAGTTTTTCATAGGCCTTTCTAGAACAGTGGTGACTGCAAAATGGTCTGGAAACACTTTTCTGGAGATAAACAATGGAAATGATCTAACATTAAAAATAACTCTGAAGGCAAAAAAATCAGAAACCGCTTTGAAACAAAGGAAGGGTGGAGTAAGCAACCCTTTTGGAGAGACTTATACTCTGTTTTGTGCTGCTTACAGAACCCAGAAATGTCAATGAAGGTTGTGTCAGAAATCTGTAAGCCATATGCCTATAGCTGTTATATACAGTGTTCTAAATGTTATAGAAATTAGGGCTCCTGTTACAGCATCCCTATTACAACCCATTAAAAAATTTACAGCAGCTAAAATTAGTTTTGCAGTAATTTATCTTTTTGCCATTGTTTCAGCATGTGCTGTGACATGAAAAGAGGAAGTTTTGTTACAAGAAATATTTTAACCACAAAAAGATATTTTGCAGTAAGAACAAGTATTCCAAAGATTTAATTCACTATTGAGCATTACATAAATCATAGGAAAAACAGTTTCACTGTGGTAACAAGAGAACTAAGTGCAGGTAGCTAAAGTAATTTGACTCTTGGACTGCATTTTGAATTTTTTCACAGTTAGCTTGTAGCAATACAATTAAATACTTTCTTGTAGATCTTTAAATGACATATGATGGAAAACAAGCAAAACATTTTAGAATTTTTTAAAGTTAAAGCTTCAGGTGTAAGTTTGAAAGCTCTAGATTGAAAAGCATCTTTATTCACAACTATTACTTCTACTGACATCAGGAAAACTGTGCATATCTCTGCTTTTCTTTTAATGCAGAAAGTGCCTAGGATCTGAATCTTACAAGTAAAGAGTTCAGAACTTATAATTATCCAGTTTTTCACTGGTCTCCCTTCTGCCTTACTTCTAAGAACTGATTTAAACACATACTTTCTCAAAAATACTTCTGTGTGACTGGCAGGCCTGGTAGGAGCTTCTGTCAGATGCTATTCTCACTAGCTAATTTCATCTCCTGGTTCTGTGTACCTCATCATATCACAAATTTTGAGACAAGTGATTAAATTGTCAGATTTGCTCATAAATACAACAGAGAAATTATGAGGGACTGAGTTTAATGGAGTGATGGATGAATATCAGCTCCAGGCTAGAAATGTTTAGAAGGAGGGGGACTGATGTCTCCAGAAAATCCATCAAATTCAATTAGCTAGAATGACCTTCAAAGAAATTCAGTAGGAAGTGGCTGCACACTCTGCATGTGTGGCCTTGTGTAGTCTTAGGAAAAGGAGAGATTTCATTACTGAAATCTTGTCTTTTATAGTAACACCTCATCTTTTCCCCACCAAAGAGATAGCAATGGCCATTGTGTTTGTGACCCATCTTTCTAACACTCTCTATACAATATAATGGATAGAAGTGAGCTGAGAATTAGTCAGTCTTTGAGTGTACAAACCTGAACACCTGTCACATTCTCTGAATCCATCAGTAGCAGAGCTGAGGAAAAAGACAGAAGTCCTAGATGTGCATGTACAGCTACACTTGAATTAAGACTATTCAAAGCTCAAGAGCAAGTTAGTTAACCTGCCTTACCTCCTGCAGAGTTTTTAAGAAAAGGAAACAAGATTACATCCAAAATGTAATCTTTCAGTCTTACATCACTCTTAGGATTTGTAATGGCAGCCCTAAAATCCACAGAAGGTTAAAAGGGATAAACTGGAGAACAGAAAAGAACCCAAATCAACCTGTTTCTGAGCATAAAAGACCTTGTTTGAGGGTGAAGCTGGAGAAAAATCTAATAAGAGTAGTATGAAGCATGCACCATAAAAAGGGGTCTTCCAAGGACAAAATGGGTGTTTAGGGGAGCCTGTGGACCTAAGTCTGCCAGACTACCTTGTGGACCTAGATTGGCCTGGTGGTGTTATTTGTAATAAAATGGAGGTAAGGAGAGTTGATGCTTCTACTGAAGACAACTGTGATATGGTTTCTCATATATGCTAGGGGATTACTTGATACAGTTCTATTTTCAGTGCTGTACCTCTGGCAAGGCTTACTGGTTGTGGGATGTTAGCATGGCCTGGCAAATTCCCTCCTGGATGGTGCTAACTTCACCAGATGAAGTGCTCATGAGCGGGATGACTCACACTACCGCATTTCTTCACTATTACGCAACTCGCTTTTTTCCCACAGTAAGGTTTTCTTCCACATTTTTTTCTGTGATTTTTTTTTTTTTCTTTTCAGTAAAAGCGCCTGCCTTTATCATGATTTCACCCTGAAACAGGCAAGGGAATTCAGTAATGCAGCCTGGCAGGGTGTCAAAAGTCCATTTTCTCAAGAGGAACAGGAAAAAGGTAATAATGGTCGAGGAACTGGAAAACAAATACGTCCTATGTAGACTACAATTGGTTCACCTAAGTGAACAAAAACAATGAGCTCTGAGCGCTGAGGAAACAGCGCAAGGCTCCAGCAGGGCCAAAAATAGAGCGGACGAGAATCCCTCCGTTTTTAAGCGCGGAGCGGCCGAGGACGCTGCGGGGCGGCGGGCGGGACCGCGGGCTCCCGGCGCCCCCCGCAGGGCTCCGGGGGCTTCACCGCCACCGCACCGGGCAAAAGTTTAGGTCCTACCGGCAGCGGAGCAGGAGGAGTTATGGTCCAGCAATATATACGTGCAAAAATTCTGTCATTCATACGCTAACCAATATTATTCTTACCGGCTCTTTTAGCAGCATAATTGGAAGGGGAAATACCGACACCACGTGAAAGAAGGCTGCAGGTATCCTTCATAAGTTAGTTATGTTTATGTTATATTTTGAACACTGTTCAGGTACCAATTAGACTCAATGACACCAACCAGTCTGCAGTCCGGGACTGAACCGGCTGGGCTCACTCCATGAATCACGTTTCCCTTGTCCTACAAAAGCTTCAGGTGCACAGTGAACTGTACAGTGCCTTGATGCTGTGCACAACCAAGCCCACTAATTAAGACCACCAATGTGAGAAAGACAATTATGCAAAGAGATAACACTAATTAATTCTGGATTGTAAAGGCAGAGTTCTTGCCATGACTTCAACCCTGTAACATGAAATCCCTGCTCAGTGCATGTCCCTGGCTGTCTGTGGATCTGGTGCTGCCAGTACTGAGAGATAGCATCACAATAAAAACATGTGTCTCTCTGCCCACACTTAACTAAAAGATCAAAACAGACTTAGGTCTATTTTCATGTAAGTATGAGGAAAGCTCCTTCTAGTTGCCTTATGAAATATAGAATGGATACAGTATCATATCTGAGCTTAGTCACCAGGCAAAGAGTAGACACCTTAAGGGAAAAAATCAAGACAGAAAATTTTCCAATAGTCATCCATTTTTTTTAAAGAGGCTCCTCTAACTAATTATGCTAGGGATTTAAACTGGGATTGTAAATAAAAGGAAACAGCAGGCAAATGTCACCTGTTGTCTCAAGACAATCTGTCAAAAAATTACAATGAAGACTGAGACAGAAGAGAAGGCTGGAGGTGAATCTTACTGCAGCCTTCTAGTACATAAAGAGGGCTCCAGGAGGGCTGCAGAGGATCAATTGGCAAGGGCAAGTAGTGATAGGACAAGGGGTAATGGCTTTAAACTGACAAAGGGTATGTCTAGATTAGATATTAAGAAGAAATTCTTTAGTAGGAATTTCCTAGGAAGGTGAGGGTAGTAAGACACTGGAACAGGTTGCTCAGGAAAGCTGTGGCTGCTCCATCCCTGGAACTGTTAAGCACCAGGTTGGATGGGGCCCTGAGTCATCTGGTCTAGTGAAAGATGTCCCTACCATTGGGACAGGGGACAGGAGGGTTGGAACAAGGCAGGGGGTTGAAACAAGAGTATCTTTAAAGTCTCTTCCAATCTAAGCCATTATATAATTCTATGATAATTACTACTGCAGTGACCTAGTTGGTCTTATTTTACATTGAGGTTTATTATTCTGGATAGTAAGTTAACTCAGTAAATACAAATTAGGGGGGAAAAGACATCAGCTTCAATCAACAAAAGGATTATGCTACTCCAAATGAAAAGGTTATCTATTCTATGTCCATAACTTTATAATGGCAGATTTAGCAGAGTGATGATTTGGGTATGAGACTATGATTTGCCCATGAATGCTGTTACCTAATGCATGTTGTGTTTCTGTATGTTTAGAAATGAAGTTTGCATCTGTATGGTTTGAACTCAGATGCTTCATTTTTTGTGTTGTCTTTCTGTTCAAGGGTGGCTTTGGTGATCTGAAAACTGACCCAAAGGCTTTGTTTGACAAACTTAAAACCTAAACAAAATACCTTGTTTTCCTTCTTGGTTTTGTTATTTCCAAACAATATCTCATTTGCCCTCACAAACAAGGAGACTTGGTCATTGCATGGGCAGAAGGCCTTGAATGGGAGACGAGGTGCCGGAGGCAGTACAGGGTGCTGCACCATATGCTGGCCATGACACTGCAGGGTAGTCTGCTGCTGCTTTATTTTTCACATGAAACATGAAAACAAAGATCAAGGCTATGAGCACCTATAAAGATTCAGAAACCTGAAAAGTTTTCTGTAGCATTTTTGCTGAACTCTGGTGAGAGCATTTGCATTGCGCTAATCACAGTTCTGCAAATAAGTTAAATATTTGTTCCACACATTTGCGAAACTGTGGCACAATGTTGCCAGTGTGGCAGCATGGTTCTGATATTCCCTTACAGGAGCAGCAACTCAATCTATGACTAATCAAACAAGAGCTGTATGTGTGGCTTGGATTGAGGTAATACACAGTGTGGAAATGTTAATCATTACAAAGCCAAAGTTAACCATTATTTCGGTTAGGTGTATATCTTCTAGTGCAGACAGAAATCTCACTTGAAAGTGTTTCTTTGTTATATTTTTCTTAGAGGGATGCAGACGTATGAATGATTCATGTTGCATGTGAAATTATGCTGTGACCTATAATAGCCATTGCTCTATTTTGTTATGAAACCAGATCCAAACTAAATTTAAAATCCAAGTCTGTCTGTAAAATCTACTGCAAGCTTCCAGATTTTGGCCCAGAATTCCCACTCTCCAGTGTTTTTATCTTTTATTTTTCCAGGTCATCTGTTTTATGGAGAAAGAATATATAGCCATCTGGGAGATTAGCATATATATTTTATGAAGCAGAGTAGAGCTCTCTCTGTACTGACTCAGATGCTCAAGACCCAGATTTGCAGCCTGCCTCCTAGCTAGCACAGCACAGTTCATAAAGCTTCTGTTGCCAGTGGCTTACCCCTCTCCCCCTCATCAAGTCAAGAACAAACCTACACTAAAGTGATGTTGGAAAAGCAGTACTGTTATAAAGTGGGGAAAAAAAACCCCAGTCTAGCTTTACAGCAAAGTAGAGAGGCAATTTTTAATGACAGAAAAATCCATTTGTCAGTAAAGCTTACATTGTTTGAGTAGAAATTATCAGCAATTGATCAAACAAATCTGGCTACTGGAGTGAGATTCATCTCCAAAGTGGTATATGTGGCTATATCTGGGGATATAGGCATGGAACAGATCTGTGGTATAGCCTCTGAAATGTATAAAAGCCAAATGAGAGTGCTGTGTTATTTAATATGCAATATAAATTACCACAGGATGTAAAAGGAGTGAGCTGCAATAAGATGTGCCAAGGGGCATCTCCTTAATCTTTTATACATTCTTATTGTGCTGGTAGAGACATGCTGTCATTGTAGCTATAGTTGGAATTACAGTATGTTTCTAGTACTGCAGTGTAGTTGGACTGTGCCCACAGTCTTTTCTTTTGGTTTTTAATACCATTCTGTTTTCTAATACCATTCCTCTTCCTTTTGTTTTTTAATACCATTCTGGTTTTTTTCCTTCACAGAACACAGATACTAGGAGCCTAGACTGCCAACATTTTGATATCCAGTTAGATTTGTAACTATGGGCTGCCAAGTTTTAAGAAGTTATAGAGCTGCTAAGTCCAGTGGTAGTCTGCACAAGCCTCTAGAAAACACAGGACAAAAGCTGAGATTCATAATCCTAAATTTGTATTAGTAATGATACTGAATAAGCAGAATACTTTCCATTGCTTCTTAAAATAAAGTGTGGGAATAGACTGGCCTTTTTGTTTATCATCTAATAATTCGTTGGTACTTTTAAAAAGTAGATGCAAAAATGAGCCAGAATTAAAAGCTTTGGTTCAAAGTTCTCTGTTCGAAGAAATTTTGAACTAAATTCAGAGTATCATCTGCATTTTGCAGGTTAGACTCTTCTTTTGAAACACATAACAAAATCCATATCCAAACTTTAGGAAGCAGAGTGTGTATTCAAGCACAGACTTTAGGAAGTGGATCTGTTATATCTAGAATCTAATTCCCATTATTCAGATCTGCTGCATAATAATAGGAACAGATACAGTCTTAGTATAAAATGCATAAGAAAAAACTTTCAATGTAGCATTTGGGCTATATGTTCATCAGAAAGGCATGCACCATTTCAAAAATCTGTCTGTATCTTGCCAATGCTAAAATGTCATCTTTCAAAGACTGCATGCAGGCAGTCTTTAACGTTCATCTACCTTTTGCCAGTTACTGGAATATGAATTTAACATTTACTGACAGTTCCATTTACCTTGATGTTAAGAACAGTCTACCCAATCTGGCCAGATCTTTTAATTCAGAAACCAGTTTCTGACACAGCTGGTAAAAGATGCCAAGAGAAGTCTATGAGAGTGGGAAAATCCTATGATGGCTCTTCAGAGTATTTCCCTGGACACTCCAGGCAGAAACAGCTTCCTGAGCCAGTCACACCACTTCTGTAGAAACAAACATAAAATCACGGGAAATAAAAAATAAAGAAAAGAAAATAAAATTTAAAAAAAAAAAAGGTGTCTTTTGAGAAGCAAAGCTGTGTACTTTGCTATCAAGGCATTCCACAAGATGGCAGGGTTCTGTCTTGGCAGGTCACTACAGCAGGCAACCTGAGCCTCTACAGTAGCAATTTTTTTTCTATCATAGTTTTCACCATCAGTAATATAACTCTCTACTTTAAACCTATCAGTGTTCTACAGCAGTGATCAAAATAAGTGGCAAACAGCTAAAAAACAGGAGGCCTCTATTTTCTTATGTCTCACTCACATTTTTTTATATTACAACATTTAAAGCACCATATTCATGTAAAGCATTACAATTTCTCACCGTGTGAATTGAATAAATAATTTTTTTCTACATAAAATTAGGCAGAAAATTATTGCATGCAACTGCAATTGCTTTAACTAGGGACATTAACAGCAGTCTTTCACATCCATCTCAGTAATCTATTATTTGAGCTCCAAAACCATGAATACAGCTATTTGTTACCCCTTGTCTTCATATCAAGACAAGGTAACCTGAAGATGGATGTTCCTGAAAAAGCCAGGTGGATGTCCCTTTCACCTGCCCTGCTTCCTTGTGCTGGCTTTAATGTCTGTGTGTACAGTCCTAATGCAAGTCAGATCAACCTAAAAAGCTGATTGAAAACTAGCTGCTTTTCCTCAGAGGCTTAGCTTTCAGCTAGATAAATGAGCTGAAATGACTCCACAGCCACACAGTCACTACTGTTGCAATCAGGAAAGCAGGTCAAGCATGTGACAAGGGGCAGGAAAGTCCCTTTCAGCAACAGAGTAGTATTGGATAAGCTTACACTAATGGTGAAAACACACCCTTAAGTAACAAAGGAATAGTGGAGAGGATGCACCCTCAGTTCTGCCCTCCCTGACAAGAGGCAGTGGAGAGAGAGGAGAAAACCTAAAGCTCAGTTCTTAGACAAATTCAATTGAAAACTTGTGCTGGAGCATGCCTAAATCTTGCATGCATCACAGTGAAATGTTAGTTCTGACCTCAACTAAACATGTTTTGGTCTCTATTTGTAAAATCAGGATACTAATATACCAGCTCTTTCTAGGCCATGTTTGTTTGGCTTCTGTGAGAAATAAAGGCTCTGAAGTTTGGGGAAAAAAGAGAGAAAATAGAATAATTGTAGTTCCCAGTAGGGTTCTCTGCAATACTTGTTACTAAGGTTCAGTTGAGAGGAGGTGTATTCCCAGAGTAAATGTAAGTAAATTCAAATATTTTACAAACAATGATAAGGATTTTGAATGAACTCAGAGCACGTTATGCTTAAGATCTCCATAATTCTATTAAAAGCCTAAACCCTGGTGCTCCCTATAAAGGTGCTACAGCATAATGCTAATGCAAGGATAGATAAATAGACAAAACTGCAATGCACAAAATTAAGGAATTACTAGCAGCTGCTCTGTACATAAACCAAACCAAAGGTCTCACTCGGGGATGGAGAATTTTTTAAAAATCCGTCTTGCAGAGAAGAATTGTGTAATTGCATTTACTAAAGAATAATGAAGCCCTGCATTTCATGTATAAGAGTGAAGACACCAGGTGTGGTCACAGTACTTGGGCTTCTCATTTGGCATGAGTGGGCTTTGTTATGATGAAGCATGAACAGAGAATTTTCATTTCAGGTTTTACCACTGAATTCAAATGAGGATTTATTAAAAAAAAAGGAGTGAAATGCAAAGAAAATCTCCCAGTAATATCACCAAGTGCAAACAAATTCCATTGACGAGATCTGGTGTCTCCACAAGCTGTGCAAACCCTGGCAGCAGGGAGAAGGCATTTGGATTTTCAGGACCGAGCAGCTACATGCCGATTGCAAGAGTGAGAAGTAAATTCTGTTAATTTTTAACAAAGGCATTCAGCAGGGATACACCCACGATAACCTCGTGCAGAAACCATCTTACACCCGTGCTTAAGTTCGGACGGGTTATGGAAGTCCACGGCCTAAGAGAAAACAGAGACTCTGTCGGGTTTCCGGCCCGAGCCCGCGCTGCGGGCCCGCGGGGCAGTGGCGGTGCCCAGGTTGGCAATGTCGGTGCCCGGGGGGCAGTGTCGGTGCCCGCGGGGCAGTGTCGTTCCCGGGGGGGCAGTGTCGTTCCCGGGGGCGCAGTATCGGTCCCCGCGGGGCAGTGACGGTCCCGAGGGGGCAGTGACGGTCCCCGGGGGGCAGTGTCGTTCCCGGGGGGCAGTGTCGTTCCCGAGGGGGCAGTGACGGTCCCGAGGGGGCAATGTCGGTCCCGAGGGGGCAGTGTCGGTCCCCGGGGGGCAGTGTCGTTCCCGGGAGGCAGTGTCGGTCCCCGGAGGGCAGTGTCGGTCCCCGCCGTGGTGGGGGGGACACCGAGCCCGGGGCGGCGGGGGCCGTCCCAGGTGTGCGCCGCCTCCGCCCGCCACCAGGTGGCGCCTGCCCGCTCCGCCCTCGGGCCGCCCCACCCCGCCCTTGGCCCGTGTCATGCCCCTTTCCCCAGCCAATGAGACGCGGCGGGGAAGGCGGAGCTCGGAGAGCGCGGCCCAATGGGAAGCGAGAGCTGACCGTGCGGGGGCCAATCGGGGGCACACCGGTGAGTGCGCGACTCCGGGGCAGGGCGGGGAGGAGGCGTGGCCAAGGGGGCGCGGGCCCTCAATCAGGTGAGGGCGGAGCTGACGGGCGGCGGCGGCGGCCAATGGCGGCGCGGGGGCGGGGCCTGCCCTGCCCACCCCTCGAGCCGCCGAAGCTGCCAGAGAGTCAGGTGGCTCCGGGATGTGCGGCGGCGGCGGCGGCAGGAGGCGGAGGCGGGCACGGAGGAGGCGGCGGATGGGGGGGATGCGGTGGCTCCTCCACGGCACACGCTGCCTGGTCTCGCCCCTGCCCGCGCTAGGCTGAGGCGGCCCCGCGCCGGGAAGTCCCGGCAGCGGCACCTGGTGCCGGCGGGCGCCGGGCCGCATGAACAATAGGCGGCGGTCCCGGCCCCGCCGCCCCCCGCAGCGCCCGGCTGCCGCGGGCGCCTCCCCCTATGGAGCAGCCTCGCCATGGAGCCCCTCACCGAGCTCAGCCAGGAGGGCGCGGGCAGCGGGGAGCCGCCGGGCGACGGGCCGCTCTGGACCGCTGTCTTCGAATACGAGGCGTGCGGCGAGGACGAGCTGAGCCTGCGGCCGGGGGACGTGGTGCAGGTGCTGTCCCGGGACTCGCACGTGTCCGGCGACGAGGGCTGGTGGACGGGCAAGATCGACCAGCGCGTCGGCATCTTCCCCAGCAACTACGTGAGCAGCGGCGTGCAGGGGGCCGGCCAGGAGCTGCGCGCCCGATACCCGCCGCCCCCCGCCATACAGCGTAAGGGAGCCCGGGCCCGGGCGGGGGGCTCGGCGCGGCCCCTCCGCCGAGAGGGAGGGAGCCAGGGGAGAGGCCCGGTCCTGCCCCCCTATCGCGGGCTTGGGATGGGTATGGGAGGGGGGAAGAGACCGGCGGAACTGCCGAGCTTGCGGCGAGAGCCGAAGCTCGGCCTTCCCGATGGCCCTGGGGAGGGGCCTGGCCCGGTCCGACTGGGCCGGCCCTTCCGTGGGTCCTGTTGGAAGCCGGTGCCGCCGCTGAGGGGGAAGGGAAGGCCCATCCCGGTGGCGAGCGGCCGTGGGAGGCTGCGGGCCCAGCCGGCGGCGGGCTAGGGGGGCCTGCGATAGCCTTCGGCGGCGAGCGGAGGGGCTACGGCGTCTCAGCCCCCTCGCCCTGGGGCCGCCTCAGGCCCCCGGTGTGTTCCCTTTCCCGCCCGCGGAGGTATTCCTGCTGCTCCAGTGCCCTTCTGTCTTCCAGGCTAGCGCGCCGCTCCCTGGAAGGCAGAGCTTGGCTCGGTGTGTTAGCGTTTCGGCGACGCCGGGAGCAGTTTCCCATTGTTAAGACCTGTGTTTCCAGAGGCTGATTAATTTTCATCAAGGGACAAAATCCTGGCGGCTGGGCAGTGGTGGAGTCACCAGGGTTCTGGTCATTCTGCCTTTAAGAATATTCTTAAAGGTTGCCGGGAGGGAAGCAGTTGTTTTCTGAAGTGTTGATTCACTGCTAATACTTGTTCAGTATTATCGTACTTACTAACAAAAAGCTTTTAATTTCTGACTGAAAAATTCCTAAGTTGTCTTGTGTTACCAGGTTCCTCTGCCCTCTTGCAAATTCTGTCCTGAAATACCTGTGAATTAATCGTATCCACGTTTGGGTGTCTGGGCCTGCCTGAGGGTCACTTGACTATGTTGTGATGCTGAAGGCACTGAGGGATTGGTTTGTTTCCCTGAATTTTGGTGCAGTTTTGAAGCCTTTGTTGGAGACGGAGAATAGGGCTGTTTCGACTTTTTTTTTGTCACTATGTACAATTGTGGAAAGAGAAACAACGTGGAATGACTTTCTAGATCCTGTTTATCTATCACCATTGACAATTCAGGCAAGGATGCTTTTTTTTTTTGGAGGGGCAGAGAAAGATCTTCAGACTAGTAGGCTTTTCTAGAAAGTAAAAGAGTGAAAAGATGCTTTGTCTTATCTAGGCCATATCTCCAAGGAGTACGACTAATAGGTTTTTTTTCTTACTTTGGATTCTGCTTGAAAGCATTTAGGTAAAACTCAGTAACTTGTAGCATTGCCCTTGGGCTTGTGAAGGGACTAGGTGCTGTTCCTTTCTTTCATGCTGCAGGAACACTGGTAAGTTATTTTTTCCCCACAGAAAAAGCTGTGAATGAATGCTTATTAGGTTTTGCTTTTGAGATGCTTAGGAGAGCCATTTCTGTAGAACTTTTCAAACCCTCAGCTCCCATCCTGTGTTGAGTGTTCAAGTTCAGGCTTTGTAACTGTGGATTCTCCCATCTTGCTGCCTCTTCTATGGTTTGATAGCTCACCAACACTTGTGGAGTTGTCCCTTCCCCCTTCATCTTTACCTTACTCTTCCCATGCCCCTACAGAATTACACTACTACTCTTCTGTCAAGTCACCAACCATATGTTCATGACAATGTAGAATTTATTGTCCTCCAGAGGTTTGTGTAATGCTTGAGGAGTATGGGGCTTTAAAAAAAATAATGTTTGCACAGGGGTTGCCATTGAATTGGATTTTCAAGTTGAGTATTGAAATCCTTTGCAAGGAATGCAATCCACTTTTAGAGCTGATGATGTTAGTTTGATAGCTGTTTGGAATAGGAATCACCACCTACTGTTTAATATTTCATAGTCCAGTAAGTCCAGTTTTGCAGGAGTGATGCAAAGTGTCGTTCTGGACATGCACCTCAGCACAGAACCTATTTTTATGTGCTTTCCTAAAGTTTATCAATATATTTAATGAAAATTTGGGAGTATAAGTCCTAGAAATTCTGCTTCTACTGAGAGCTGTCCTAGTTTAGCTGGTAATTTTAGCCATCCATGTAGTATGCTTGAATCTTGCCTTGGTAAGGATACCATGAATGATAAAAAGTAGCCCATAGCGGCTCTCAGGAGTGGGCCGACTTGAGGGACTCTCATCTGTGCTGTGGGTTCTTAAACACTTAAGACTGAATTAAACAGTTTAGTCATATGGTCTAATAAGGGCTGATTAAACAGCACCTACTTTGTAGTTGTCAACATGGCCACTGGTTCATGGCATACAGGCTCTGTAATTCCTTACCAGCCCACAGAGGAATGAGAGCACTTCAGTTCTTGAATTCTGTACAGTCCTGTACAACACATCTGCCAAGTGACACTGGAGTTAGAGTGTTTAGAAATGTGACCAAAAAAAAAGTATTTTGTGCCCTAATGTACCTGTATAACTCAAACTATGGAAATGAATAAACTAATTCAGCAGAAAATACCTTTTAAAAACCCTAAACAAAACATTTTTAAAAATCAGGGTGTTTTTATGAATAAGCTACCCACCAGGGTAAACTGGCCAGTTTGCCTTATAGAATTAGGCATTTTCAACCTAAACTAAGGTCGTACTTCCAGATAAAAGAACATTCAATGTCATGCATTAGATTTCATGTGGAAGCTGAAGTCTCTCGGTTTTACATCCCACCCCTATTAATTTGTGCCTCCAGCAGGGATATGGTTTTTCTGATGGAAAATGGGTGGCGGCACACAATGTGTTCTACTTTCCAGCCCTTCGGTTTCCTTAGCCCATCTTGTTCTCCTGCCTGCCACCTTCCTGTCGCGCTTCTCCCCAGCATCGGGGCGGATGGGGGGAAGG
>VYZP01011597.1:28213-38993 GCA_013400635.1 Hypocryptadius cinnamomeus | reverse complement strand
AGAGAGACTCCTGTTTATTAGATTCTTGATTATTTTTTTTCCCCTAAATGTTTAATGAGCATAATAGGGGAAGAAGTGGTAAAATGAAAAGGTCTGAGAGAATTAAAGCTTTCTGGTTATGGGAAGTTCTCTGGCTTGATTTTGTAATGAGTCTGTTCTTTCCCAGAGGTACACATTAGGATCACTTCTGTAAGACTAGGCTGATGAATAAAAATATGTTTTTGTTTTGCGCTTGGCTTTGCATTAATCTCCTGTACCATGCAGAGAGCTGTCAGAGTTTCCACAGTTAAGAGCTACTTCCAGCATGGCAGAAGCAAAGAAGGTCTCAGTTTGCTAGAGGAAAACTGTGACTCTGCAATGCTTGTTGCACCTTGTGATGTCAATGCTCACTTTCTTCCTGTTTGCTGCTCAAAACAAACATCTGCTGAAAGTTTTCCTGCTTTTGGAGTAATCCACTTCTGGTGTGGAGAACACCAATTTCTTTTATTCACTATGTACATGCAGGAAACACAATGTTTTGTATCTGAAGGAAATTCAGGAGATTTAGCTATGAGTAAAGCCTCAATGCAATAGTTGTGAATACAAGAATAGAGAGAAAAATACAGCTTTTTCACTGTACTTGTCTTGTTTAAAAATATGAAGCAGTATATCTGGACTTACACATTAAGAACAATAAATTAAAATTTCATGATGAAAATGCAGACAATATTCAATAAATGCCAGTCCAAATGGCAAGTAAGCCCCAAATCTAATAGTAATTAATATTTTACAGACACTGGTCAGTAAAACCACCAGGTGTTTGCATATCTCAAATGCCAGAAAGAACAGAGCATCTGATGTTACTGAGCAGGGCTGCAGAAGCTAATCCTGTTCCCACTGTGAGGAGCTGTTAAGGAATGATTGCAAGGATATCTAAAAGCACATCAAATAATGCTAAGGTGTCTCAGCTGAATCTGCTTCTTTATGACATGAAGCACAGACAGCTCTGTTGTCCTTGTTAGAGTAGGAGATACCATGTCTGAACACGCTGCTGGAAACCTGAGAATCTCACCATTTTGGCAAGGCCATTTGCAAGGGCTGTAATCATGTAACATAAAGAGAGTTGTCAGTCACTCACAACATCATCCATCTACTCACAGATTTCTTTATGATCATTTTTGATTTTTTTTTACACCTACTACACTAAAGTTCTCATTTTTCTAGCCCAGAAGGATATTCAGAAGTCACAAATTAAGCATCACCTCAAAAAACAGGGAAAATAAATGAGAGCACTACTAAATGCTTAGGCATAACATGATGAGATTTTCCTTTTCTTTCATTCATTTAAATAGTGAAGAGAGCTTTCATAATGGAAAAATGTCATTTTATCCCAGCATCACATTTGTAAACTCTAACACTTTTTTGTTTGGTCCAAGAATATGAGTTTTCCAAAGCTGGTCCAGAGGTGACAGGTACCTTTTAAGGAGTTCTCCAGTTTTCTGACAGGATCAGATGTATGTTCCCCTGAAAAAAGGAACTTAAAATCAAGGTGTGCTTCAGCTGCTTCCCGACACTTGCAGTGCTGCCCTGTGGTGGGAGTTTCCTCTGGTGGAAGCAGGAAGGTGATGGGAGAAGTAAAGAAGTGCTGATAGTCAAAGTATCTCATTATCTATCTTTCCCTACAAATAAGAGGTGTCTTAGACTCTGCTACATGGCATGCCCTGAAGGACATGGGATAGACACTGAAACACGAGCACTTGGTTTCTGTGGGGCTTAAGACAGGAGTGCTGTGGCACCCTACATCTCCTGATCTCCTGAAAACCCTGCATGGACACCTGTGCTGAATTGTTACACTCCCAGTGGCCCCTGGATGTTCATCAAAGCAAAACCCTTTCCCTGAATACTGTCATATATGGCAAGCACCAGTCCAGAACCACCTTCTCAGCATCTGCAGCTCCCTCTGATGACAGAAAGAGGAATGCTGTCATGAAGTTCTAGTGAGCCTCTCAAACCATAGCAGGTTTTATAGAATCATGGAATGTTTTGGGTTGGAAGGGACCATAAGGGTCATTTAGTTCCCACTCCTCCACCATGGGCAGGGATCCTTTCCATTAGGTCAGGTTGGACAAAGCACCATACAGGCTGGCCTTGAACGCTTCTAAAGATGGGGCATCCACAGCTTCTCTGGGCAGTCTGTTCCAGTGCCTCACCAATGTTATAGTAAGGAATTCCTCCCCAATATCTAATATAAATCTGACCACTTTCAGTTTAAAGCCATTACCCATTGTCCTATCACTACATGCCCTCATAAAAAGTCCCTCTCCAGTGGTCCTGCAGGACACCCCAGGGCACTGGAAGGTGCTATAAGGTGTCCCAGAGCCTTCTCTTTTCCAGGCTCAGCAACCCCAGCTCTCTCAGCCTGTCCCTGTAAGAGAGATGCTCTATGTGGAGACCATCTTTGTGGCCCTGCTCTGGATCTGCTCCAGCATGATGATGTCCTTCTTATGGTGTCATGACCCCAGAGCTGGACTCAGTGCTGTCACAAGAGTGAAGTAAAGAGGGAGAATCCCATCCCCAACCTGCTGGCCACAGTTCTTTTGATGCAGCCCAGAATATGGTTGCCTTTCTGGGCTGCAAGCACACATTGCAGGGGTACATTCAGCTTCTCATTGACCAACAACCCCGAGTCTTTCTCCTCAGGTGTGCTCTCCACATATTGTCTGCCCAGCCTGTGTCTGTGCTCGTGGTTCAGCAAGAACTACCATTCCAGGAGAGATTAATGGCCTCATGTGATGAAAAGATAAGTGTATACTTTCCTCAGTTGGAATTAAATCTGGAGGAAATAAGGTTCTACAAAGAGCAGAGAAATCACAGGTGGCAGAGATAATAGGAACAAAAGAAGAAGAAAACGTAATAAAATCTGAGGCCATTTATCAGTTGGTAGTGAAGGGATTGCAGCTTGCAGCAGAGAGAGACAAATTCTTTTTTCCTCGATGCAGAAAGAAACCATAGAAAAATCCTCCAGTGAGGGATTCTTTGGAGACTGTCAGGCCAGGCTGAAAAATTCATTTCTGAAGAGCTCGATTCCCACCCGTTATGATGCCTAATGATATGGACATTTGACAACACAATCTTTTCTGATCTCAAAACTGTGTGTGTAAGCTGGAAGAAGAAAATACCTATTCCGCTTCCTTGACTGCTGGAGTTTATGCCAGAACACAGAGTAGTAAGTGCTTTCTGAATACTTTTTGCTCCACGTTCTATTCCCCAGCATTATTATGTGTAGAAAAAGAATAAACTCTTTATGATCAACTCACTGAGTAGGAAAACAGTGAGAAGTGCCTAGTTGCTCTCCCAGTGCATACCTGGACATGGTGTGGATACTGGTATTTAAACTAATTATCACCAGTCAGTCTGGGCTCCTCCTCTGTGGCATCCCATGTGGATATCCTCAGTCATACCTGCATCAACTGCAAAGTGTCTGCCCCTCACAATCCATTTACTTCATTCAATTCATATTCCTTATCTGAATATAGGGGGTTTGAGGTAGCTACCAACCCAGCAGCCTTACACCTGCTGTCAGTGGACAGAAGGACAGGACTTCTCAACATCTTGCAAATTTCTAGCCAAGCAGTTGAAATTCACCCCATTTTTGTGGGATCTTGGTCTCACCATCAAAGGCAGGAAAAAACTTTATTAGCTTGTGTGGGAGTGCAAAGAGATACAAAACTGATCTGGGAGCAGGGTTTGCCTTTGGAGGGAGGGGAGAGCTGCTCAGTGACAGAAGCCTTCCCCCAAAATCGCCAGGAGTGCTCCAGAGGGACAGCAGGAGCAGAACTTCCTGGTGCGCGTCTGATCTCTCACGCGATGTGTCAGGAAGAGTCATCCGCCCGCAGCTCCGCTGCCTCCTGACAATGACATGATTTAATTCACGAGGCATTCGGTACAGGCCCTGCAACAGCCAGAAAATGGCATGCATTCAGATATGTAAATTGAATTACTTCGTTTCGCACACAGAATTTCAGTCATTAGAGGGAGAGATAATGACTTGCAATATGTTTTTGAGGAGAAACACACAAGGATAATCTTGTTTACTTTACACTTTAATTTCCTAATGTGCACATGTGCATGTAGGTCTTGTTTGTGCAAATGTCAGTTATCAAAGAAATGTCAGACTATGATTAATTCAATATTGCTGCCCCTTAGGCTCGAGCAGATGGGCAAAGTTCAGGAACTAGCAGGGCTGCCTGCATTAAGAAGAGAAATCCATGATGTGCACAAGGTGGATTCTTGCTGCAAAGTTGCTTATGTACATACAGACATGCAGACACACGTACAGTTCTGTGGAAAGTAAAGAGCATAAGAAAACATGAAAAAAGGTCAAAAATTATTTTATTCAAATTATTCTTTTATTTTCAGGATAAAAATATTTTATTTGCAATCACTTAGAGATTATTTGCATTGTCTGACTGACCTGAGACATATTAAGTTGTGATTCTACAATTCTATGTAACACTATATAATGAATTTCTCTGTTTTGATGCAGTCTCACAGGAGTTGTACTTTCTTTCTTAAAAGAGCTGAAAGTCCCCTGACAGGTACAACCATTCTCTGATGGAGCAGTATGGTAAATCCTAGGAGATGTACACCGGAGCTGCAAATGGGTTATCTCACCTCAGGCACTCCAGTGGCTCATAGAGGACCAGTTCCCACACTGCAGAATATACCACCCTTGACAGGGAAACCAGCTCTTGCAGGATGACCTGAAGCACTGTTTCCAGCCAGTTCGGTATCACACACTTCTGTGCTGTGTCTTAATCATAAAGTCCAAAATTAAAGGATTTTACGGTGGCTCTTTCAGGTAAGTGTCCCTTCTGAAATACATCATTGTGTAGTACTTCTGTTCCAATGGGACAAAATGGGATTCAAGTAAATGCATCAACACAAGAATTCCTTGGGAAAAAAAAGTATCTTCTTTTTCTCTACTAAAAGGATTTAAATTTTTGCTCTCCCTGCCCCCTAAGCAGAAACAATTGCTTACATTTTGAGATGTGTCACTTTGGGGAATGCTGTACACATAAGGGACTGCAGAAAGTGATGTGACTGCACCCTTGCTTGAGCCTGGGGCCAAGTCCTTGAGAGTGGGCTGCCACTGTCAAAGGCTGTAGCTGCCACTTCCATGACTGGTGGAAGCCCTTTTCCTTGCTTCAGCTGCCACACAGGGATTAGAGCCATGGCTCAGCAAGCTCAAGGTCAGATTTTCTCTCTCCTCTGGGGTGCTGCAAAAAGACTGGCTGCTCCTATTTCAAAGCCAGGTGACATTTTGAATCTTGGTGGCATTTGGGCCCTTTTGTGGGTCTAATATTAGAGTTTCCTCACGTGTACCGAAGCTGCAAATCATCTTGTCCTCCCTGGGATTTGTTCTCACACTGGCTGCAGTTATTTAGGATGAAGAAAGAATATTTCATTTGTTCCATCTCAGGAAGGCCAGTCACAATGTTGTGCTGAGAGCAGCAGAAAATGCCCTTCAGAATAACAACATAAAGTCTTATTAATGGCTTCTAAAATGTTCTGGTGCAGCCTGCCCTCGTTTCCTTTTTTGTGACTACTACAAACATCTGCACAGCTCTGTAGCAGGGCAATGACAGAAGCTGAACCACTGCTTCAAAAAGTTCTAAAATACCATTTTTGCTTGGATTCACAATCAGGCTTTAAAATTACTTTTAGTGATACAATTTGTGGATTTTCCTTACACATTTTTGGTCATGTATGAAAGCATCCTGTGTACCCAGTGTCCACAATTACAGACAGAATGGAGATGCAGAGCATAAACTGACACACAAAAAACTTACCCCAGCCAGATGTCCTGACCCAGTTCCAGGTGACCTCCTTAAATGCATGGGGTTTTCCTTGCAATGAATCGTGAGGAAAAGAATACAGCCTTCAGAGCACACAGCTTTGTCAGCAGCCTCCATCAAGCGCTATAGTTAGACAAGGTCCTTGGCAAAAATGTGTCCTTGACACGCTGCATGCCAAATATACACAAGATTGGGTCATTTCTTTCATTGCACAGGACAGACATAACAGTAATGACTTTGCTGGCACATCTCCAGAAGTACCACACAAACAGGGATGCTGGTCCATGGCTCCCTGGCTGTGTATCCTCCCTGCTGTGGGGTGGTCCCAGCAGTGTTCTGGTACCCTAGAGCTGATCAGACTGACAGGCCAAGACTGGACTAAATCTGTAGGATTCGAAATCCGTGTCTTCCAAGGAACACTTGAGAAGAACAGACTGTTTGTTCACTTCAGTCTCTTCCTTAGAGCTGTGCTCCAGAATGTGGAGGCTGGAAAATTGCCTATGTAAAAGAAATCTGCGTCAGCTGTCAGCTGATGAACTCCTTGTTCAGAGACACAGGGCCAAAATCTGCAGGGACTTTCATGCTGCAGAACAAGCCATACAGAGAGAAGGGCACTGACAGCAGAGTGGGGCTGGGTTTCTGGGCAGAGATCATCTAGAGAAAGGGCATAGGCTGGTTTGTTACTTTAGCTTTTAAGTACCATGATATGGAACAGAGGATCAGCAAGTAGTCCTATGAGTTTCCTCCAGGCCTCCCAGGACTGCAGTCTTATGTGGTGTTCCAGCAAGTGTGGGTGCTGGTTTGTGGTGCAACTCCCTCTGCCCATCCTTCAGGAGCAGGCACACCAAGAGAGCCCTGCAGCACTGCCCCATTGTCCCCAGGCATCCCCTGTGGGATTCTTTTAGGGCCAGTTCGAGTACTACAGGTTGGGGCTCTGACCAATCTTCCTGATGTTCCTTCAAATGCTGCTGCTGTGGGCACTGATGTGGGAGAGTGTCTTTTGCCCCTGGTTAGAGAAAGGGCCACAGCCTCAGGTGGCAGCTACTGCCACAGGCGTTGAAGGGCCCAGCACTGCACGCCACACGCACTTCATGGAGCCAGGTGTACCTCACCTCAGGCCTGCTGCTCTGGCAGATGCTTCATCAGCCCATCATGTCACCTGCACCGACCAATTTGGTCTCTTCATTGCATGTGCTTCTCCCTCCATTCCAGTTCTTGCTCGTTCTTCTCCTCTTGCCGTTCAAGAAACAATATTTAAGCATAAATGTTGTCTCCTTTTCAACTATACAAGACAGTTATGCTGGTCCTAGTCTTGCTGCCCAGGCTTGCATCCTTTGGGGTCTTTTTGTCAAATCTTAACAAATCTTTGAATTAGAACTCTCAAAGTAAAGTTTAAATCAAATAAAGGATGTATTGAATCTTCATTTGATCTTTAATCTCATTGTGCATAGCATTTTGCTAAGCAAGTTCAGAGGCACAGATCATACAGCATGAAGTCAGTGAAACATGAATTTAACAAACCTCTGAAATGGATAATTAGTAGGGAAGATTAGTGCAAGTACCACAGTAAAACCTAAAAGTTTATAGGAACTTGACTTTGTTCCTATTTTTCTGTAATGCAGGCACCTCTTTACATTTCCGCAGAAATAGTCCTGTTTTATTTGATGAAACTGCCCTTGGACTTTGGATTAAATACATTAAAACTAGACACTGAATCCCTGGCATCAAAAACACCAACACTAACAATTGATACCACTTTATCAATGAAGACAGGCTGGATTTGAAGATTTTTTGTATGTTTGTTTTAATTTGTTTGTTTTGTCTGACCTTAAGGGAAAATTATCACAATTCTTCTGGAATAAATAAAAAGTCAGCAGCAATTCAATATATTTGGCACTCTATCAGATTGGAGAATCTGTAGGAGGAAAAAACACATGCTCCAGCCCACATCTTTCACACAGTTAATGGCTTAGACTTTCTGCATGGGCAAAATGATCTTAAGTCAATGGAAAAATAATGTTCTGTGGTTAACATAACTAAGGAAGTAGAGACCTGCCTCCTCCATGGGCTCCAAAACAGCAGGAAATGATGGCTGCTCATGGCAGGTCACCACTGAGCCCTCTGGCAGGAGACGAAGGAGGCATGAAGAAATATCTCATTTTCTTCCAGAGAAGACTACTACTGGACTGCTGGTGTCTGTCTGCCCTGCATAAAGAGGGGTCTTCTCACTCCCCTTCTGTAGTTGGAGACAAGAGCCTAATGTAATTTATAACTTTCCTCTAAGCAGATTTAAATTCATTGCATTTTTAAAGGACTCAGTTCTCAGTTTTAAAGTTTTTTTAAAGTTTTCAGTTCTCGGATTTAAATCTTTTGGGCAGGGATAGAAAGAAAATGGTTCTTCAGTGCCTTGGGCAGGACATCAGAGAAAGCAGAGAAGAGTTATTTTTCTTTTAAAATTAATTTCCTGTTCATTTTTCAAGAGAAAATAATTGACTTTAGATAAAGCTTTTTTTTCGTCAAAACTTAATAAAATACCAAAGAAGAGAATATTTGCAATATATAACTGTTGGAAAAATAAAATACTCAATGAAATTATCTGTATGCTTCCATTTTGTGGGATTCTAAAATGAAACGTTTATTTTTATATTTTCCAAGATTTTTTACAAATTCATAATGCTTTCTAGCATGTTGTAGACATTTTTAAAAATCTTGTGTGTACTGCAAGACCATTTATCTGGGAAATGAAGGTCAATATTAGGATTTTTTCAAAAAAATGTTTTGGTTAAAATATTCCAAAGGAAAAAGGGAAAAATAAACTTGAAAAAAGATCACTAGGTAATAATTTCTGTAAATAAAATGTAGTTCAAAGTTACTTCTTTTAACAGTAGCAATATCAGCAGTCTTTTGACCTTGTTTATTCCCAATCAAATTAAAAATGCATCTGAAACAGAATATGTCAAATTACATTAAATTGAAAAACAGCAATTAGAAGTCTATGCC
Source organism: Hypocryptadius cinnamomeus (assembly GCA_013400635.1). Classification (NCBI taxonomy): domain Eukaryota; kingdom Metazoa; phylum Chordata; class Aves; order Passeriformes; family Zosteropidae; genus Hypocryptadius; species Hypocryptadius cinnamomeus. Next base: position 30,156 of record VYZP01011597.1, on the reverse strand, counting down.
AAATTAACTAAAACTGATTGTGATTATAAAACTCAGTTGAAGTAATTGCATTATTTAGTGTTTAAATACTCCAAGAAGTCAGGAAAGATTTTCATTACAATTGTACTATTTTCTCTTTTTTTTTTTCCCTTTTGCACAGAGAAAACCAACAGGCTTTTAAAGCAGTGCCAGCAATAGCAGGACTGTCATCAAATGAGTCAAGATAGGAAGGGATCACGCTCTGTTTTGCAAATGCAATGTTATCTTTTTTTAAATGCCCCCTGTGCAGATCTGGTGTGGAGGCTGGGTCAAGGACATTTGAGCAGAAGTGTCATTATGCTATGCATGTAACTTCAAACCAAACTGAACTGCAGCTATTTTGGAGAGAAACAGCAGTGCCTGGATGCAATCTTGCCTGGTGGTCCCCATGATGATATTTCTGCAGTGATAAATGCTTGCCTGCCTGACCATATGAGTCGTTTAGCAGGAGACCCCAGAGACATCTATCAGCTGTGGGTTTATTCAGTTTCTATATTAAAATGAATAAAATCCACATCAGCACAACCTGCAGCCACAGCAGCTTTCCTCTGGGGCTTTGGCATGCTAAGAGTGGGGAGGGATGCTGTTGGCTCCGTGAAGGAGCAGATCACATAGGATAAGGGGCTGTATTCCTGCTGCTACCCAGCAGAGGGACAGGGGCTCTCACAGCCTCCTGCAGCCATTCTGCCTGCCTGAAACTTGCTGCTTGGATTGATCCCCTAAGCAAAACAGAGCCCTTACCTGGGAAAGCAGGGCTTGCAGTCTAAGGGCAGAAAAAAGTTGTCTGTGTGTATTTGCATGGGAGGACAGACCGGCCACAGCCACCTCCCACATTCACTTTGGTGTCAGGGTGGGACAGCTGCCAGCCTGCACGCCTGGAGTGGCAGGGACGATGTGTCACACAACACTGTCCAGCTTGTGTCTGCTTTACTTCAGAGTCTCTTCTGCTTCATCTTAATGGCAGTCAGGTCTTCTTGTTTTTCTTTAAAAACAGGTGTTTTTCTCTGTATTTGCATTTAAAGACAGAGACCTGAGATTCTTTCAAGAATATATTTGATATTTGAAATATTGATTTTAAAATTGCAGAGACTTTTCCACTAACAGAAGACGAGTTGTTTAGTCAGTGCGAGCAGAAGCTTGCAATTCAGGCAGAACATAAATGGAGAAATGTTTGTGAATATGACCCTTAGATAACATTGTTTGGCATATCTGTGTTTCAATTTCTTTTTCCCCTCTGTAACATGGCTAATGTCCTGATTTTGCTCCAGTAAGGGGTTTACTGATAATTTTACTAGGCACATTCACTGAATGGTAAGTCAAAGTCCTTTAAGTTTGGACTTGCTTTTTCTAGGTCAAAAAAATTGTTGCTCAATTATAGCCTCAAGGACATCTGTGTTAAAGCTTGTGACAGGTGAACCAGAATCATGACTAAGTAACCACAGACAGAGAAGTTAAAGGATTGAGTAAGACTTTGAAAACGAATCTTCTGAAAAAAACCCAAAAAACTTCAGCATATTAATATACCTGTTGCAGTCTTTCAGAGGCTGATTAGGAAATTGCAACCCAGTGCATTTGTTTTGGCTTAAAACAGTGGTTGACTTAAAGCAGTGCATTTTACATCATGTGGTGAAGGGTCTGATATCCCAAATGATACCCTCCACCTCCATTGTGCCATACAAATGTCCAGAGAAGGAGTAATGGGAATATCAGCCCATGGCACCTCCAGCCAGCAGCTGATGCCAGCAGCATTGAGGCAGGTGAGCACACAGTGTGGGAAGTTGGAACTGGATGGGATCATTCAAATCCTGCTCCCCTTTGCTGTTAATGGGAGGTGCTGGACTGAGACATCCGTTTGTTGCACTGGCTCTGTTAATTAGAAGGTGGCAGAAGGATTCCCTATTTGACCCCCCATGGGGCTGTGATCC
>VYZP01011597.1:0-28019 GCA_013400635.1 Hypocryptadius cinnamomeus | reverse complement strand
ATAATCAATTATTTGAATATAATATATATTATATTGCAAACACTGTAGCATAGGGCCCACGGCCCACCTATGCCTTCCTGCTACGACACTGTTTCATGTCTTTGCTAATAAAAGTACTCATCTCCCATGAAAAAAGCTTTCTTCTGTGTAATTAGCAACAAAATTCAATGTATTATAGATATCTCTTTATGTCTTAATTGTCAGAGGAAAAGAGATATCACAGGCACTGAATAAGTGCAGTTAAAATAGAACAATTCAGAAATTGTTTCCTTTTTCTGCTGATTTTTCTGCTTTTCACACTTCATGTTGTTTCTTTTGTAGCACCATAGAATCACAGATCACCCACCCACCTACCACCAAGATGTATAAAATCCAAGATAAAGAGCCCTTTATCTAATTCTCTCTGCCAAATAATTTCAGATTATCCTCAGGCTGACTTCTTTAACTGCAAATGAATTGGAAAGAAATACTGAAAATAATGGCATAAATATAGAAAGAAAAAAAAAGGCACAAGCTCCAAAAACTCTGCCTATAAATGTTTATTTTTGGCAAGTATATGTGGCAGTCTTTCAATCCCATTCATTTAAGAGATCCCAGCTGAGCTGCTGACTGCAGCATGAGCTTAGCTGCTAGCAAACCTCTGGACACCTGTGTGGGGAGACAAATCCAGTGTCTGCACCCTGAACAATATTCAACCCCAAAGACAGATGAGATTAATCCAGCATCAAAAATTAAGGTTTGTTTTTTCCTTTTGTGGCCTCATTAGGTAATAAAGTAAAGTTGAAGTGTGTTTCTTCCACCTTTTCCTCAGCTTATGGCTCATTTTTTATCTTAAAACTCACAGAATGGGTTTGTTCATGTTTCCCTGTATCTGGAGCAGTATGGAAAATGCATTTGTATCTGAAATCTCAGAAGAATGTAAGTTTTCTTTACAGGCTTAAAACAAGTACATTGTGTTTATTCCAAGTCCCTGTTCTCAGTCTTTCAGGCAAAGAAGGGCAGGAGGCAGCACCACAGACTCCAACAGATCCATTGCTAAATATCAATACTTGGACACGATGTCAGTGTTGTCTGCAGCTGTGTCTTTTCACTTCTGCCTCTGAGTGTCAGGCACATTGTTTCCACCAGTTCTCAGTTCCACCCTGGAATTTATCCTCACTGAAAACTGGTGTCGAAGACAAATGGACAGATCCTTGCCTGTGGGAGTCTCTCTTTTTCTCGCCTTCACCACAGTGGGGGTCTAGGTACTAGGCTGAGCTAGATATCTCAGTCCCAGGTAACTGAGCTGGGCCCCACTGTAGATATCTCCAGCTGTGAGCACTGAGAGGAGCCAGCCTGGCTGTGCTGCTGCTCCAAAGGATTGCCCCTAGAAATGTGTTTGACTTGAGAGGGACAGTGATTTCTTATATCATTAAGATCAAATCCCACCCAGCTGTGCCGTCAATAGCACACAGCAAAGCAAAGCATAAATAACCCTTCAGATGGATGTGAATGCCTTGCACAGGTTCCTTACACTCAATAGAATGTCAGGAAGAATTTCTCCATTAGTGCACACTGAGACAATTGCATGTTTATATTTATAGGATTGCAGGACAGCTGAAGATATCTGGTTGGATTGTATTGCAAATATATAAGTCAAAGTCTTCTAAAGAAATCCCAAAATTTACACTTCAGAATAACTGTTTTGAGTATTGAAGTTCTACATTTGATGTAGCCTGCAAAACAAATTTGCACTTCTAATTAAGGCTGCCTAAAGACAGAGTAATACTAAATACTAATATTAGCACAAAGAAAATTTACTTCGAAAGAAGTTGGCAAATCAGTAGAGAAGGCAAAGATTAATCCTGATGCAAAGAAACAAAATATGCAGTAACTTTAAAGTAGCAGAAAACAAAAGAAGGGAAGACGTATCAAAAGATAAAAGTAATTACTTGAGAAAAGCAAGACTCATTCCTGTACCAAAGCCTACCCACTGTCTGATATTCTCATTAAAAAGCGTTTCTTAACTTGCACACATTTTTACGTTGACAAATGTAGGCATTTTTTTCAGCTCTGGAAAGGGGATTAAAGTTTTTGAATCAATAATGCAGCAATAATTGCCCTTAACAATTTGTCCCTAATCCTAGATGTAAATACAAATCGTAGTGTCTCTCAAGTCATATTTTCTTTCACAATATCACAAATGCTGCATCACTGCGTGATGAAGAATAACATTAAAATAGGAAAAAACTGTGAAACTTTTAATTAGATGTTGAAATTATGAAGTGAAAAGATGGCAATAAATTGCACAAAAGTTCAAATTGAATTGCTATACATAAGAATGAAAATATAATTTGAAAACTTCAGGTTTTCTTGGGAAAAAGAACTGTTTTGACCAACTGGAGATGAGTAATTACCGTTTGGAAGTTTCTTTTTTAAATTTGCTACTGTGGTTTCTAATTATTCAAGTACCTTACAGAAACAAATTTAGAGCAACAGTAAAACATTTTACTCTTTTGACATTTTAGACTTAGCAAGAGTAAAGGTATCTTAAACTGCCTAGTCCTGTTTTTGCTCTATGGCTGGGCAGTGGCAGCCATGCTTGGTGGAGGAGGACTCTCTCTTTTGGCAGAGAGAGGGGATTATGGGAGGAAAGAGAGACAAACACAACCCTCCAGAACTCTTTGCTCACCGATTTTTCCTTTTCTCTTTCTTATGGCCATTATGACTCAGAAGTTCCCCAGCCTTAAGCTGACTGGGATTTCAAAATTTGGACAAGTCAACAACAGCATGGGTAAAATGGACAGGAATAGCTTACTCTTTTTACTAATACAGGAACACAGACACGTTGAGCTTAACAGATTTTAACAAAAGGAGCACTTCTTTCACCTGGTATCTAGTATATAATTGTCATAGCTGAAAAGGTAAGAAATATAAATGAATTCATGGAAAAAAGAAAAAAAGTGACACCATCTATACACAATTAAGTTTTGAGATCCCTAAGATTCATCTGCCTGTAAGAAAATCCTAGAGGTAGTTGCCAGTACCCCCATCTTGCTCTGTTATCTTTCCCCTAGGATTCACTGTCTTCTGCTGTTGGAGATGTGGTCCTGGGCAAAAAGACCCAGTAGAGCACTGCTAATGCCCTTAAGTTGGTGGGCTGGTCACCAGGATAGAGAATGAGCGGTGTTCTCATCATTATTAATCGAAATAAGGATATTTTTCCCCCTCTACGCAGTTCTTTCTCCCAGCACTATGCAACTCCAGTGCTGGAGCATGCATGAGCCCAATACCTCAACTGGCTCTTGCAAAGTGTCATGAAGAAAGCAGCCAGAAAATATAGGAGACTGATGGAGTGAGGGGAATCATCAAGTCCTGGTGACTTTCTGATGACATGAGGAGAACCAGAAGCAATGTGGATGATAAAGCAGCTTACACATTACAGCTGGGACTGAAATGTGAGGGGAGAAGGAGGCAAGCGTTGAGAACCTTGTTTGCTTACATAGGGTGCTTGCACAGCTGGTCACTGTGAAATAAATACATCAATTTATGAGTGAAAGGCAGCCTACCCAAATTTCTCCAGTACCTACAACAGTGGAAACTGGATGGTACTTGATGCAGAAGCACTGTCACCTTTTCTACCACTTTTTGCACCACCAGGCACCTGTGAACCTGTGTGAACTCTGTCACACAGCAAACTCACCTCCTGTCACACTGTGAGGAGAAAGCCTTCAAATTTAGGTTATTTTAGATCCAAAAGAGGGACCTACATCCTTTCTCATTTAGCTTTTTCTAAACAAGTACTCTGTAAAAGTACATATTCTTATTTGGTGTTCCATTTCTTTAAAGTGTCAGGAACATTGTGAGATAGTTTAGGCTGAAATTGCAGGACACAATTCTCACTTACAGATTAACAAATTATTACTGGGATTTTGTTCATTTTACAGATTAATGAATTATTACTGGGATTTTGTTCATTTTTAAAGGAATGACTCTTTAATTAATCTATACGCATAGTTTCATTTTCAGCTGCACTCACTGTAGGAAAACGTACAAACCAGAGGGTAGGGTCAGTGTTGAGATATCAAAAGGTTAGCATCCCATGTTAGAAACAAGTGCCATCAATAAGGACCAGTCATTCTTTTTCTCTCTTCCTCTTTTATTCTTTTTAATGATGAGTTCTCCTGTATTTCCTGTTCAACAGTTTTACATCCTGAGTTGTGCTGAACAAATTTGCTCTCATTTAACTGTGACAGACTGAGTAGTAAAGTTCACTGGTGTCTGTTTGGCTTACACCAGCCTAAATGATAGATCACAGAAATGCTTTAGCTCAGCTAGGAAATATCCACAAAAATTAGGCTAGATTGAGTTAAATCAATAGAAATAGCTGCATTCAATCTAGTTTATACTGCTGACTCAGAATTTGTGGCACTAGGGGAATGGAACTTACCTTTTTTTTTCCAAATAAAGATTCTGAGTTACTGATTCTATGAGGACATAAAATGAAATCTGTACAAGTATTTGTTTTTGGGTAGACAGCAAAATATTCAATCCATATCTTCAACATAAAAAATTAGGTTTTTTCCTGGTGATACTTCTAGCTGAAGTTTGCCATTTGTTCTAAAAACCTTGTGAGGGCCGAACACAAGTAATTTTTGCTTTCATATAATTTGACAAATAGGTCATATTATGTTAATTAATTACTCAAGGTGATAAAAAATGTTAAAAATAAACCTGTTTCCTACCATAAAGTAATACAAAAAGATAGATTAGATCTTTGATATGAGGTTTTGTTCTCCAGTTAGCCAGAACACCTTAAGATCATACCAGTAAATATACTCTAGATGACATCATAAATGCTTTCAAGTCTTTGCATTGAGGCCTTTGCATTTTTTTACAGGATTACCCCAGCTTCCTGCACATTGGTGCAATTTTGGTGCGATCACAGCAGATTTATTCCATAGGCACCAGCCTGGAAGCTCAGCTTAGAGGTTGCCAGTGGCGCTTTCAGCCACCGGGGGACTCGAGGGCCCAGAGCCGTCAGTGATCAGCACCATGGACAGCTTCAAACCACATGCAACAGGCACATTTTCCTCCCAGGGGCTGGAAAAACTAATCCCAAGGGAAGAGCTGGATCTCCCAGCAGTGCACATGTGCAGAGCCATTGCCAGCTGCTTCACTCCCTTGATCCACTCCTGCTGTGTGGAATCATTCACTATGAAGGCACAGCCCTGAAGGTTTCTCAGTAATTAGGACTCACAATCTGGGCGCCCTTGGTTCTGTGAATAGCACATTCTTTTGCTAGCAAACACATGGCCATCAGCTTTCTGAAGTCTGGTGGGCAGGTGGCAGGGCTGCCTCTGGAGATTTTGAGGAGGATTGTCAGGAACAGGCTATGTGTGCATCCCTGGGTGAACGTGAGATCCCATCAATATCATCAGCCCATTCATGTTCCCGCCTGGCAGGGCACTCAGTGACCTCGCATACAGATTGAACTAGACATCAGATGCTGTTTGTCTTTTTTCCTATTTTGTCATTTGTTTTAAAGATGCACTGTTTCAATGAGGTCCTGAGGAGCAGCGAGGCTAAGGAGATGAATGTTGTATTTAGTGGGCTGTAAACAAGAAATCATCCTGATTTCTCAGAAAGGTCAGGGACATGGATCTGTCACCTAATGCAAACAAAACTCCTATTCCTGTGCCTCATCAAAGGACCTTAGTAGACAGGTAAGAAGCAGTGCATGGCTTATCTAGCAAAAAATGTTGCTCACTGTGAATTCACACAATATTTTTCATTTTTTCTTAAAAGTCTCTTTGATGTACCTAGTGGCTGGCAGACTTTCAGTTTAGATGTAGCCATTGTTATGCTTGAATGCAGCAAATTTCATGCTTTTGTTCTTGAGCATATGGGAGGCCTTGAAAATAGGGAGGAAAAGGTTCAAAACCCATCAATAATTTTTAGAGATTCAGCTTTCAAAATTGCAATACTTTTCAATATAGTTTCATATATCTCAACAAAGTATTGAAGGTTAGAACTATTTTTCAGTAGGCTGTATTTTAATGTTAAGGGCTGGTAAATACAGATGAAAAATTCACCTTTTATTTGCTTTGAGTACAAAGTCTAGTTTTAAATCATCGAGGGATTTGTTTTAAGGCATTTAGTGGAAAGTGTTCAAACAGTTTATTTTCATGAAAGTTTCATGGCAAAACCTAATGTGATGATAAGGCTTTCAGAGACTTAATAAACACCTTATATTGCAAACAAATCTGTAATGCTCTGATCGCTGAGCCTTTTTATTTCTCTAGTAAAAAAGTTAACTGGAATCTTAAAATAAAAAGTAGTGATATTAAGTTAATATCACCTTGCCAAGGATACAGTGTTATTTGCTGGGGGTTTTCAGGGTTTTTTTAGAAGTCCTGATGTCTACAGCATCTATTTCTTTCTTAGGTGACTGCTGACAAGCTCGGGGTCTGCAAAATAGCCCTCCTGAGATCTGACATTTGACCTCAGCAAACAGGAGATTGCTATTTTCATTCACAAATAGCAACATAATTGCATTATCATAAAAGTCACATTGCTGTTCGTTGTATTGCAAGTGCCCATGAAAGTCCTCTTGACCCAAAAGGTGGCATCTAATGTAAAAGACTTTTATACAACTGAAATAGCACCCTCTGCTCATGTCAGCAGGAAACAGCAAAAATCAAACCATAACTATACCTTAACATCAGTAAAACCACCATTCAAAGTATCCCAAAATGTTTATTTTGTTTTAAGGTCACAGTAACATACAGGAAATAGTTACTGGTAAATAGAAAGGAAAAGTTTATGATCTCAGCTACTGGTGTGAAAATTTAGACTCACTCCAATAAAACCAGCAGAAGTGTTCCACTGTCCAGTGCTGCAGCTGGAATCAGAATTGGGATCAAAGATTGAAACTGCATCTTTTAAACATCAGAAGCAACAACAATACCAGAAATTATAATTTTAGCCTGCTTTCCTGAGGCGAGAAGGCTCACAGAAGACCTGTTGTATCTTCTGTCCCATCTCAATAACCCAGAGGCCACTATTTTAAGGAGATTTAACAAAATAGTACGAATTTAAAAGATGTTGTGTCTCTGTTGTGTTTTCCTGAAATTAGACAAATCAGATGTTTAACCCCAGCCAGCAACTCAGTACCATGCAGCCACTCACTCAGTCACCCCCCAACCTCAGTGAGGAGAATCAGAACGAAAGTAAAACTCATAGGTAGAAATAAGAACAATTTAATAGTTGAAACAAAATAAAATATTATAATGACAAGGTAATGACAATCATAATAGTAAGGATAATAATAGTCATAGTAATGACAAGCAGAGAGGCAGAGGAATAAAACTGAGGAAAACAAGTGATGCTCAATACAGTTTCTCACCACACTGTGATTGATGCCCAGCTCATCCCTGAGCAGCAAGCAGCCTTTCCCAGCCAGTTTCCCCTGGTTTATATACTGAATGTGACATTCTGTGGTACAGACCACCCTTTGGCCAGTTCAAGTCACCCACCCTGGACATGTTTCCTCATGACTTCTTGGGCACCTGCTTGATGGCAGAGCATGGGAAACCAAAAAAGCCCCTGACAGGGTAAGCACTACTGTGCAAAAATTGAACCACCAGTGTGTTATCAACATGATTCTCCTACTGAATCCAAAACACAGCACTCTACCAACTAAGAACAAAATTAACTCTATCCAAGACAAAACCAGAACAGTGTGTTACATAGGACCTAATAAAGGGACAGTCAGCAGCAGAGCTGGGAGGTAAATGTAGAACCCCGAGTCACAGCCTGAAGCTACAGGCAAACTATTTCACTAATCCCTCATGAGCTGCTGTGGGAGAGAAAGTAGATCTGTGAGAAAAATGGAAAAGTGCACAGAAATTTCCAGCAAGACTGATATATGGCAGTCAATAAAAATCCTGTAAAAGCAGCACTCATGATGTATTTCTGGCAGTACTTGGTGGCCCTTCTTAGCTAGAGTTCAACTACACACAGCCCAGGTCTTTCTTTTACCAGGGAGTTTGGGATTTACAGCAGCAGCACCGACAGAACTCCCTGCACACCTGCAATGCACTTCATGCCTCAGCAATAAACAAAAAAAAAAAGACCTGTTAATCTCCAGGATGTTGTGCTGGTCTCTAACTTCTCCCTTTTCAAATCTCCCCCTGGTTCTGCCACAGGCAGGGGTGCTGCAGGGATCTGCAAACCCCTATCATCAGACAGGGAGTTCTCAGTTTGGCATTGCCTTCCAGGACTTGGTTCAGCTCCCCTAGGGAAAGCTCTGCACCTGTCCTAAAGCATGGCTTCGTTCCCAGCGTGAGGAAAAGGGCAGCGCTGCAGCTCCCTGTGTTCCACCACCAGCAGCTCTTGTGGACTCGTTCCCTGAATTATCGTGGTTTCTGCCGGGCTGTTGGGGTCTGCTCCAGCTATCTATGGACCCTTGTCCACACAATAATTCATAGACGAAAGTAAAAGATTGAGAAGCGCTCCTCTTCACGTGGGAAACGTTCTCCTTTATTCCAACAGACACATCAGATAGACAAACTCATGGGAGAAAGAGGGCGTTCCCTGGTGGCAGGGGACTTTATACCGCCGAGGGAATGGGGACAGAGGAAGAGGTCCACAGCCAATGGGATACCAGTGAGGAGCGGCGAGGGGAGGGTCTCTTCACCTAGGAAGAGACCACCAGGGGGTATTGGGATGGGTGAGGGAAAGACCATGTGGTGGGGAAAGGGATAACAAACCATGTGATAAAACATAAGCTATCCAGCGCAATATGAAACACTACTCTGTGCAAATTCCCAATCACCCAGTGCAAAAGAACAACTAGATAAATGTTTAGTGCAACACAACAGTTCCCGGCAGTGGAGGTTCAGAAATCATTCGCAGACATCTTAGTGCTGCTGTTTGGTGATGTCGATCAGGACCGGGGATGTCGGTCACAGCTGTCGCTCAGCCGTGGCGGCAGGGCTGCTCCCGCAGCGGGAGCTGTGCCCGCCGCACCGAGCGAGCCCGTCCCTGCTGCTCCGCCCGGGTGCCGGCAGCGCTCCTGCGAACGTGCCAGCAGCTCTGCTGATAGCCTACAGCTTCTTCTGTGCTGCTGGGAGATAATTCCTGCTCTACATACACCTGTCTCTGACTCCTGCAAGAATGGAAATTAGTTTATTTCCCAGAACAGACGGCAGAGAATTATAATTAGCAAGTGACTGCGGGGTCACTTGCTCCACATGACTTAATTTAGTCAATTATTGTCTACACTGTATCCAATAATTACTTAATAAAAATACTCTGTTTATTGAAAAGGCTTTGTTCTGTGATTTCTTTTTCAGTCCTAAGATCCGATGCCCTTCCTCAATTTGTGTTTGGTTGCTGCCCTGATGGTAGTGATCACTGTCCTGACTGGCCTCTTCCCTCGCTGCCTGATGATGGACAAAGCATCCCGCTCTTGTTCTTGCTTTTCCTCCTGCAGATTGATGCCCTGGGCAGCTGGAAGAGATGGACAGGAGCAGCCTGAGGTGGGACAAGGCTGCTTGAAGAAACCAACTCCTCACCCCAGGTGAGGAGATAAAACCAGGAGCTTTGCAGTAATAGTGCAGCAGGCTCATACAAGAAGTGCTGCCTCCAGTTTCAAAAAAGTAGGTCTAATTTGAGCATGATTTTATGTATTCATATGCTTTATTCTTTTTTCTTCAAAGTGCCTGTGAGACCTTGCTTTATGTTGTGGCGTGCTAAAGGGTAGCTCTGTCATCTCGTGGCGAGTCAAATGTCCCTGTGTCCCTCACTGATCTGTCTGGTTAGCACAGGTGACACAACCTACAGCCAGCACAACACAAAGAAATAAAGTTGCTCACAGCCTGTCCTAGTTTCTGTACCCACATTCCACAAGGTCAGGTTTCTCCCAAAGACTATGTCATTCTCAGTAGTCTCCAGTGGTTCTGCTCCTGCCTGAAACCTTATCAAAATTTCCCAGAGCTTGACGTGTGCCATAAATCTCTGCTTACTTTACTCAGGCAGGTGGTAATACTGCTCTTAACACCTTCAGTACTATAAGGAGTGCAAGCAAGGGGCTCTGAGCAACTTATTCCAGTTCAAGATATCAAATTGAAGGGGGGTTGGGATTAGGTGACCTTTAAAGGTCCTTTCCAAACCAAACTATTCTATAATTTCATGATTCAATTTCATATAAGCAAAAAATATGAGCTATTCCAAACCCTACTCTTCTTATTTCTGGCCTTCAGATTAGATGGAAATTTGTGCCCTATATTTAAGATACAGTGCTGAATTTCTGCCTCTACTATCAGAATATTCCTATCAGCTAAAGCATCTCTTGGCATGCTACAGCAATTATACATTTATCAGCCAAATCTGTTTCCAGTTGAGAGAAAAAATAGATTTTGCTTAGGAGCTTCAGAGTATTTTAAATAGCAGGGCTATTCCCTAGAATATACAGATGAGCAATTACCACCTTTAAATCATGCACTGTATGTTACTGCTCCTATGAATAATGTATTTGCCAGCCAGCCAGCATTATAAAATAAAATGGTGCTACATCATAATCTGCTCCAGGTGACCTAAAGATACTGAGATCCTTGACAGAAGGGGGGAAACACAGCACAATCATCACTCTGCCCATCACCAGGAAGTGTTCATAGCAAAGGGAGAGCTCTACCATCTAACCTGAGATTCTGCAGTGAAGAGGTCTGAGCTGGTGCTAGTAGCTGGACACTGCCTTTTATAATCACTGAAAAGAAATAGGCAATTTCAGGGTGCAATTTCTCTGGTCAGTTTAATGTTTTCTTTATGATGACATGGTGCAATGAATCCTATCTACTCACTCTGTTTCGAGAGAAGGCTCTGAGGAAAAGGCTTACCCTTCTTTTTCAGACCATTTTTTCCCCTAAATTGCTTGCTTTCCTTTCTTTACTCACTAACTACAGGGAAATATCTTTGAACCAGTGGGTTAGGATTTGATTCTTTCCAACAAGAGAGTTCTGCCCTGTAGGGACCATGCAGACAAAGCTGTCAGCCACACAGGCTGTTTATCAACCCTTTGCCCTATACTTCACACCTTTACTATTTCCCATAGACTGTTTTAAGCAAACAGAACAACATAATTTCCTGAGAAGTTAAATGGCTTTCCAGTCAGTAAATACACAGCTCACAGAACCCAGGTCTTTTCTTGACCTGCCACCCCCAACACACATGGGTGAGGATCAGATCCTCAGCTGGTCTAAAGGGCCTTGGTGACACAGATCTCCCCGCTCTGTGAACTGCACAGACATCCCCATGGCACAGGTGTCCCCATTCTGTGATCTGCATGGATGTGCCATGCTCTGCATGGGTGTCCCCATGTCCTGACCTGCACGGATGTCCCCACATCACGATCTGACAGCACTTCAGTCCTCCAGCGGGTTAGCGAGTCCTGCACATCAGGGTGATTTGGCACTGAGAGCTCTCGCTGATGTGAAATTCAAATCCCTTCAAGCAAACAACTAACTTTTGCTTGTGGGTGGAAAAGGGACAAATGGATTTCTAGAGAGCAATACTCACTGACATTTGTATCATTCAGAGAGCTATAATTTCCTGATGTGATTGCAGTAACGAGGAAAGGGAAAATGTCTTTTTCTTGGGTGAGGGTCAGAGGACCCTATCAAGGAAAACACTGTCATAAAGGAAGTATTTTACAATCAAGTAGCCAATTATGCCAAAATGGAAATAAAAGTATTTAAATGACAGAATAATTAGAGCTGTAATAATTATAGGCTTTAGTAGAAATTCTGAAATGTGAAAACATATGAAAAATTCAATTTGTTAACAGATTAATAAAGTGCTACAGATCAGGTTAGACTAAAAAATAACCTTTCCTGTTCAAACAATAGGTTGTTTTTGAACAGAAGGGAAAGTGTAGGCAACATAAATGGTCAGGATTTTGGTACAGTCTGAAAGAAGTACTGGTAAAAAATCTTAGGTGCAAATATTGTCCTTTTGAAAACAGTGCCAAAGGGGTACCAAAGAGGAGAAAAAGGGTCTGGATACTCAAATGCTACAGAAACTCCATTGTCTCTGGTGCCAGAGACCAGATTTACAAGGACAAATTTGCATTTATCAAACTTACTTGCTGACTCTCTCTGGAAACTCAAAGCTACTAATTTTCTAATAAAGCATACAAGGGAGTATGCACAAGCCTTCTGCAAGTTGAAAACTCTGTCACAACTTTCACGTTCTTCAGTCTTCCTACTGCTCTTCCTTTGCTTCATTGCATTTCCACATTGCTCTTCTCCAGAAGGACCACAGACTGGGTAGAAGCTGGGGTAGAATGTGAAGCACATTCAGTAAATCCAGTCTGCAGAAACCACCCATGGCACACAGCCTCAGGTGCTCCACAAAACTGATGTAAGCACAAAGGTGAGTGTACATCATCAGAAACCCCTTCTGAAAAAAAACCAAGATACAATCACCACACCCCACCCCCTGGTCATATTTTAAATTATTGACACAACTGATCAAGAAAAAGGTCAAAATCAATCTCAGGCAAACACAGTAAAAAAATTAATCTCATGCAAAAGTCAGTATTTTCAGTTGATGGAGGGTTGTATGTGTGTGTTTGTTTGTTTGTTTCGGGTGACTTTTATACTTTTATATCTTTTACCCAGTTAAAACTGCCATTTCCTGCATCTTCCATTTCTGAACACAATCCACACAATCCACCAGGGGAGCATAACTGTTCAAGGCTCGACCAGTTGATATTATTGACATAAAACCACGCTGCTGCCCTTAGCAGGGCTGTCCTGCACTGTTCACTCAGCCCATTTGCCACAGACTGATGCCAGTTTGTGAGTGGAGATCTGCCACAGGATATCTCAGCGCAGCTCTGTCTGTGTTTGTCTTCTCAAAGAGCTCCCAATGAGTTTAAATTTAGAGCACTGCCAGCCTGCCTTATCAGCTAGACACATAAAAGCTGGGATCAGTTTAATTAACATTCACACAACCCTGCTGCAGAGCGTCCCCTGAATGTGGCAGTGATGGGAATCACGTGCAGACAGCAAACACACAGATGTAAGAGGGAGTCCACTCCTCCTTTTCCTCAGTGTTGGCAGGGCAGTACTTGCAGCCTCTGTGCCTCATGCACCCCTGATCCCACTCTGGGTGCTGCCCTTGGGGCTGGCAGCATTGTGGTGCAAGTGACAGCTTCTCCAGCCCCACTCCCAGAGGGGCCTTTGTGGACACCGTGGTATGGGGCCAGTTGCAGCAGTGACAGTGGTACCACAGTCTCTGTGAGGCAAGTAGGAGATGAAGGATGAAGCATCAGCACTGAGGAAGACCCCAGATTTGAATGAAATGATGTGTGTCTCCTCGAGGACAAGTTTGGGATGCAGATGTAGCGTGTTGCCGATGGGCAGGCCTATCCTCCTGCCTCAGCAGCTGCTGACATTGGCCAGCCTGCCCTTTTCCTTGGGGCTGCAGCATCCTACCAGAGTTAATAGCTGGCTGATGGATGCACAGAGGCAGGGACAGTGCTTTGGTAGGGCCATGCTGTTTGCTTCACTTCAGCTCAGGCAGCACACAGCTCATCCCAAGCATGATGTGGGTTTGGAATGGTGCCATCGGGTGAAAGCGAAAGTGTCAGGCTGGCTGGGCAGAAGAAGAGAGGGAAGGGTCACCCTACTGCTGTTACTCCCTGCAGCTGATGTCTCCTGCAACGGGGACTGTATCTGCATGTTTGCTGTTGGGATTTGTGATAGCTGAAGTAATCTGGTAATTCTGAATTGCCAAAGAGAAAGTGTTCTGTTATTTCTGTGTAGTAAGGATTTTACACTAATAGCATGGCATTAGGCAATATGACACATGGGTAAAATTATTTTCCCTGTTTTGTGTGCTCAGGCCAATTTTAAAACCATAATCAACCAAACAGAAAGACACGGAGGGGAAAAAATGAATTAAAAAATTAATTCAGTGGGAGTACTTATACCAGGATTAGTGATTTAATTCAATGCAAGAATTACTGTAGGCATGCATAATTCAGAGTCAGCTGTGTACTCCACAAACTCAGAAAGGAAAAAAGAAATTCTGATGCTTGTAGTCTGACAAACTGCAGTGGGATGCTCAACTTTTGCACTCAAAGTATCTGTACTACTTGGATTTCTTATGAGACTGGGAGCCAAATGAAGGGCAGGATCTGTGATTTTCAAGATTTCAGAACAGCTCAATGGCCACCAGTGTTATGGACCTGGTTTTCACCAGTGACTTCCATAGATGCAATGAGTAACTCACAGAGAGAGCTGGGAATGACATCAGTGGTGCTTTCAATGTGGGCAGTGAGGACTTTGTGTGGTCATCTGGGAGAGACATTATGGGCTGGCAGCAGTCCACAGACTCAACTACTTCAGAAACCACTGATGTAATTTGTAGTATAAGTAGGTTTTTCTGCAGCCTCAAAACCTTTCAGAAAATAAATAAGACTTCATTTTATGGATACACCTTACAAATCATTCCATCAGGCACATGTATTTGGGTTATACAAGATGAGCAGTAACAGCCCTTAAGGGAGCCATCACAACATTAAGTGACTTTTGACACCAAGAGAAGTTTTTATGCCAAAAAATAGGAAGTTAAAGTAAATAAATATTCATCATATCAGACATAAATTGATCTTTAACCTATGATATTTACTAGTAGCTGCTAAGAGAGTACCAGCTCAGCTATTAGACACAGTGGAGTAAGTGCATGTCAGGAAGGGATGGAAAGTTTTCCTCCAGTTTTAGTAATCCTTTCCCCTTGTACTCAGAAGATTCAGTCTTTGGGGAGTTGTGGTACTGAAGTTACCATCAGTTCCAAATGTGACACTGCTATGTCAGCACTAGGGTTTTAATCTATACTGCCAGGCTCCCTGTAATTTTGGATGTAGAAATTTTCTTTTCTGTCTGCCCCTGATACACAAGCAGAGGGAGAGAATTTTTTAATACCAATTACAAAGGAAAATATCATTGTTTAACAGCTTGCCTGCAAGTCCTTTGCAAATGCCAAAAGATCTCTCAAGATCAGGGGGATTTTTATGTTGTTCAGAATTTTATGTAGAATAAAGTAAACAGAGACTCTGAAGGGAAATGCTGCTAATCTACTTAAAACTGCACAGTTTTACTAAACACGGGACCTTTTGTATTTTCTTCCTCTCTTTCTGTTTACTTATTGATTTAATTTTTAAAATCTGTGAAAGCAGAGGCAAAGCAGAGGTTGTAGGAAATTTGAAAACATTTTCCTTCTAAAATAAATTAGCTGTTAATATCTAGCTCTGGTGAAGAACTTCAGAGGCACAGACTTAAATTTCATTGCTTCATTCCCAGAGGAGTCTTAAATCCTTCCTTTTTTTTTTTGTTTGTCTGACTTGAGTAAGTACCAGGCTGCTCAGTCTTCTTATGGAACACGGTTAAAGGAGGATAACAGAAATGTCCTGGCACCTTACCTGGGAATGAGATCAGCTTTAGACAGCAGTTGTTCAAATACCATTTCCACCTAGCAAGAAAATGCCTTCAGCACAAGAGGCTGGGTGAACACAGGATCTCCTGGGCAAGGGCTGTGGGAGTCATGAGCATGCAGGCAAGGACACTCAGTGGGGAATCCCAGGACTTTTCATCAAATTCACCTTATGCTATCCTTGAATATAAAAATTGAAGTATTTCAGGACACGAAACACCACACTTTGATGCTCCCTAAACTAAATACAACTTGTTGGTAATTTGGTTTTGATCAGTCTTTCTCCTGTTTGGTGAATTACATTTCCCTTACGTGCAGTTTCACACTTTGAAGTAGAGCAGTGGCTTTATATCTAAAGAAATAGTTATGGTCATGAACTTTCTATCATTTCTTCACCTGGCCTGCAGTGAAGGCACACATGATACAGCCAGGCCAGCTCCAGTAACAGCCCCAGCAGCAGCACCTTGAGGAGACATGGTTCACTCCTCCTAGCCCAAAATGCTCCATAGAGGCCATGGAGAAAGGAGCATGTGTGAAGGCCAAGGTGCTCTCCTCAGCCCTCATCCAGCCCCAGGTCTGATGGGGAGCTCGATTTCAAGAGGAACCTTTGCATGGCAGAAAAATATCTCCAGAGTAAAAATAGCAGTTACTTCCACAAATATAAATCCATCGAAACTTAGACTGCAAGCTCTTGCTCTAAAAGGCAAATACATTTTCCAGGACTTGAAAGCACAAATTCACCTGCTCTTCTTGTCTGTGCTAAAGTCTCTGTGGGAAATCTAATGTGAGTTCTTGGGTTCTCTCCACATGACACCACACTGGGTGTGGGAACACACCAGGCAAACACAAGCCCCAAGGCTTTAGACAACATGCAGGTGCAGTTGATATTGTTTACATGCTTTTGTGAATCAGATTTCACAGGTTATTTTCTTGGACATTTTTTGGGGAAAAAATGCCCCTGAGGACATTTTGACTCACAGTAATCACAACAGGTTTTTTTGGTGACCAAAATCTCTGGTCTGGCTGCTGCAGGCGCTGTTTCGGTCCCTGTAACAAAATTCAAAAGGAAGTCCTTGAGACTTACTTTCTTGTCACTTAAAGATATATCACCCTGTAACTGTCCTTTTGGCCTTTTGCCTGGAAAATGGGATTTCTCCTGTTTCTCTTCTGCAAGTCATTGCTTTAAAGGTTTGCCAGTTCCTAGGTTTGTAGGAAGGAAAGCTGCTGAGAAGTGGTCAAGCTGAGGATGAGGTTTCATGCAGAAAAGGAATCCCCAGACTCCACCACAGCAGTAAGTTTTGTGACCCAGTGAGGGGTATATCCCCACCTTTTAATTTCATCTGGTCAAATAACTTCTCACAACTAGAACAGCTATAAATGGCTACTCTGGTATTTTTCAAAAAGGAATTCATAAAAAAGAATATGCAAACCACAACCTTTTTTAATGCCTTGTTTAATAAGTACTGAATGTTCTCAGCACTCCAGGGGAAGCAAAAGGAGTGGTATATGCAGCCTATTTTTAGACTCTCAAACATTACTTCCAGTGCATCCACTAATGTATTACCGATTTCTGGATGGTAGAACAGCCATTGAACTCATTTGATTTCTCAGAGCCTATCTAAAATTCAGTAATTGTCTTCAGCCATCTGAATTTTCACCACCCATCATTAGTCTGGCTGTGCTGACCCTTCCCATCATTTGAGCCAACCTGCCACTGCCACACGGTGCAAATGCCTTGCAACCCACAACACAGAAGGCCCTGGCGTGGTGGCAGCTGCATAAATTGTCCTCACTTCCCAGGTCCATCCTGGAGAGGGTAACTGCTTCTCTCACATTCAACCTTCCTGTTTCATAGGAGGAGATTACAGGATTACAGGCAACGTTTTCAAAACTCACATTTCAGAGTGTGAGTACTGGCAGGCACACATTGTGAAACGCGGTCCAGTTGGTATTCAGCATAAAATTTCCTATCATCAGTTCGAAAAGAAATTGGTCTGCCATAAGTAGAAGGGAAGTTCTTTGTCAGGCTAATACATGATTAATTGCAATAAACCAGAGATTAACTATTAAAAACCAGGTTTCTGGCAGGGTGCATGAGGTTCTATACTGGGACCATTCAATGCACTCTGTACATACCTGCACCAGCCATTTTTGTGTGGGTGTGACACAGTTCAAAGTGCTGATGGAAAAGGAGTAGCAATATGTGCTACAGAGCCTGAAGATAATACAAAATAAATCAAGATAGTCTAATCTAAAAGTGTCTGCAAGAATTGTCACCAGAACACTGAATAAGTGGGCAATAAGCTTGCAGGTGAAATTGAGTGCAAATAAAGGCATAGTCAAACCCAAGGAGGAAATTATCTTTACTGCACCATCCCCATACA
Organism: Hypocryptadius cinnamomeus; assembly: GCA_013400635.1. NCBI lineage: Eukaryota > Metazoa > Chordata > Aves > Passeriformes > Zosteropidae > Hypocryptadius > Hypocryptadius cinnamomeus. The sequence continues at coordinate 10,155 of VYZP01011597.1, read as the reverse complement.
CAGCCTCTGAATTACCCCTTATGAGCCAGAGAAGAACTCTTAATATCAGTGTAACTTGTTGTCTGGAAATGTCACTGAGTGCTCAGAGAAAGACAAGTAAACTGTGAGACATGGTCAGCAGTATTACTGTTGCAGTAGAGTACAACATGTTGGAATATTTGGATTTAATATATTTTATTAGTCTAGGTAGTGTAGGTAGAAGCAGTAGATGAGTGTTCAGAACGCAGTGTTCAGCCTTTTCTACATCTCAGGGAGAGAGAAGGAAATGGGAAACATGATTACACTACCTTATAAAAGCATGTAAATGCATCTCCAATATTACTTGCAGTGTCAGTCATCCCAGCTAAAAATATGATAAATTTGAAAACTACAGAGATAAGGTATATGGAAAACCTTCTTTTGAAAGCAGAAAAATATAGTTTTAGATTCTCCAGCATGCAGAGAAGAGATTAGACATGGGACTCTGCACAGACAAGAACTAGTGCTACAGTGTTAGGGAAAAGTAATAGGGAAAGACAATTGATTTTCTGCACAATACAAGGACTGTGAACATCTGATATGATTACTGGGCAGTAGGTTTTAAAGAAACAAATGGAAGTGCTTTTTAATGCAATATTTAACTGAATTGTGGAGCTCTTTGGAACAGTTTAGCACTATTATGTGGGAGAGGGAATCCAGAACACACAAAATTGTAGGCATATGGGAAGATCAGAAGTGTAGGCATCACATTTAAAAGTCAGTGGCTAGAAGAGGGAACAAACATCAAAATACCCTTGTGTACACAGGACATTTAGCAAACTGATGAAAAAACTGTGAAAACGTGAAAGCCCTTGGTGAAGACAGAGAAAGGATGTTCTTTCAATTAGCTGTATGGCTGCAAAGGGTTAAAACTTGCTCTGGTGTGATATAAAGCTTAGCAAATCTTCCAACTAAGTTATGCCCTATTTTAAAATCCCAAATTTGCTACATTTTTAAGCTCTTTGCCCTGTGGCAAGCCAGTCAGTAATTGCTAGTTTTAGACACAAAACTCCATAATCCATGGACTAATCATAAACAAGTACACATTTCCAGACACCTCAGCCTTGCTCCTCTCACCGCTGCAGTTACATTTCTCCCTCCTCTGATCCATACATCTTAGCAGCCACTGACTTAGCCACAGAATAACTTATTTCATGTGATCCTGGTTCTTTGTCAGCTCTGGCTCAGGCTTCATTTGTGGAGTTATGTCCTGCACAAGTTTGTTTTTTCCAAATCTTTTTGCTACATGAGTAGCAGATAAGAGTTTGTGACACACACAGACTGAGCATGGTGGCTCAAGGACACCTCAAATACACATTTAAGGAGTTTTGCCCTCAGAATTATGTCAGCCTGAGGATTAAAGAAATTGCATGTTCAGCTGACAGAGCCATGCCAGGAGATGGCCTTGGAGAGACACAGAAATCTTCTTCATGGCAGCTTGCCAGGAGAGCTTTTGTCATTCCTCTACACACGAAAAACTCCACTGGGAAAACAAGCACAAAATGTGCAAAAGGGCATTTGCCACTCGAATTTAGTCATTGGACTGAGGTCTCCTCTGGCTACAGCTCAAGGCAAAGAGTGTATGTGGCAGAGAGGGGAGGTCATGGGAGCTAAATAGAGCTCAGCAGGGGCAGAGATCAAAGAGTAGGAGTTACCCAAGCTGATCGCAGAGAGCTGGTGCAGAGTGAATGGGTCCTTGGCAGCTCCTCTCCTCCCCAGAAACTTTGGAGCAGCTTTTAACTAAGCACAGCACTGGGCAGAGCAGAGCCTGTGCATGGGACCTCAGCTTGATGCAGTGTTGAAGGGAAATATTGCACTTCCTCCACTCCCTCACCCCAGCTGCTCTTGCACTTGATACTGACAGGCTGTTTGTCCTGGCTGCAGAGATGATGCTTCACGCAGCACTTGCCAAATTCATCATTATGACATCCCAGAGAAATTTCCTTTTTCCACATAATTCAAATCACAGCAGTCCTGGGAGCATCTTTTTACTCAGATCAAAGCTCCAGAGCTCTGCAAGAATGACCCCACAGAGCTGTGCCTGCACCAGGTGCTGGTTGCTCACCCAGGAGGAGCATAAGCTCTTGCAGCACCCATGGGGTACTTGGCAGCTGCCTGTCCCCATGTCCCCTGTGCTCCTTAGCAGCCCAACCAGGGTGGTTGGGTGTTTTGCAAATGTCTCAGGAGTTGGGCCATGAGGGGAAAGGGCCTGTGTTATACCTTGTTTTAGTAAAAGCTGCCTTTGGCCTTAACTTGCCAGTTTCCTCCCCTTCCCAGAGCAGCATCACGTGTGTCCTCTCCTGCAGGAGCTGTGAGCCATGAGCTGGAGGCCCAGATGGGGCAGTCGTTAGTTGGTGCCCATAATTACACAGCCCTCCAATAGCACCATAGAGGGGTGAGCTCGAAAGCTTCTTCCCCACGCAGCTGTTTGTGCCCCCAGGTCTGCAGACTGAAATCCCTTACATTTCACATTGCAGCTCCCGAAACTGTAGGTCAGAGAAGCATCAGTTCAAATATCTGCCTTTAATTCCTCTAGACAGAGGGGCCCAAAGTTTTCACTACGAAGCAACACCTTCATACTACAGCTTTTCTGTGGCTTTTTTAAACTGCCCACAGGAGAGGAGTGTGAAACACATTCCTGGAACAGGCTGTCTGTAAAAATTACTTTTTGTAATGACTTTTCTCTCCCATGAAGTCTAGATAAATTTTGAGTATGATGCACTCAACTTACAAGTCTAAGGTGAAAGGCTAGAAGAAAACCAAAAGAATATGTTGCTTGCTAGGACATAAATTCAAATGGTTTAAAAAAATTTTTTTATCAAAGAACATGCAAGATTAATTCATAACATTTACCTTTTCCCAGCTATAACAAACATACATGACAGCAGACACCAAGGAGTCCCATGGGGTTTTTCCTGATTTAAACAGTTTGTGAAGAGAAAAGGTGTAAAGGTGAGAGAAGTTTTTCCAACTTGTAAGTTGGGAAGAGAAATATTAAGAGACAAGGCGTCAAAGTAAAGTCTGAAAAATAAAGAAGAGGAAAGGAAGAGGGTGTGCTGCATCTCTTAGAAACATCAATACAATGCCAGCCTGGAAAAAAGAGAGGACAGGAGAAACACACATTATGCTAAGAAATAAGAAAGGCAGCCTCAAATGCAGACAGTATGTCTGCATTTGAGTCTGTAATAAGATCCTCGTTACAGTCTACTGTTATGAGAGAGAAGTTATCCATCCACTGGAAAAAGTTTGAGGAGGGCATAGTTACAAAATTAAATTCTTTCAGCTGCACCCTATTTGGTTTACTCTTTCACTGATGAAAATTGTTCCCCACTAAGTCTAGTGCAGCAAACTCCTTTTCTAGAAGGTTAGCTTGAACTCTCCTCAACATGGGGACCACAGATCAAAGAAATCCTTCTGAAAATGAGTTTAATTTGCCTCTGCTGTTTTGGACAGACTAGTAACCTTTTGAAGGAATTTTACGCTCTTATTCACATCTTAATGTCTTCCCTGTAGCAATTAACTAAAGGTGGGCAGAACTGACACAGCTGCATCCCCAGGAAACTGGTGGGTCTGGATATAGATGCTGGCATGTGCGTGCATGTCAGAGGGTGAGGAGCTGGAAACTGTGAAGAAGTTAATGGCCCTTAAGACTTCAGACCTCACCTTGGATCCATTAAATAAATTAGCTATAGAAAGGGGGATGGTGTGAGCTGTTTCCAGCATCCCAGGGTATCCTCTAGTGTTGCAAGGAGTGGCTTCCAGGTCAGCGTGCAACCAGGCTGCTCTTCAAACCCTCTACAAGCAAATCACTCATCACTGCAAGTGGTGATGGTCTTGATGGTATTTCACTTGGCTTGTGTTGAGAGCTCAATTTTGAGAGCAGAGAATCACACCAGTGATTTATAAAAATAAGGGATAACCCTCAGCAGTACAGATTTAAATGGAGAAATAAAGACATCAGAGCAGATGTCCCTGCAGAGGAACCACAGTTACTTTCTCCACCAAGCTTCACATCCCAGCAGACAGTGGAGAGGTAGCTGCATGACAAAACGCTCTGTTCATAAGATCTTTGCTGTCTGGAAGAGCAGATAAATAAAACAAAATGTGGTCATGCCTCAGATCAAATTTATGTGTGTTTGTTATCATGCTCTGTAGGGCAGAGGTTTCCCAAACATTGTAACCCTGGAATGGAATGGAATAGAATAGAATAGAATAGAATAGAATAGAATAGGTCAGTAAAATGAATCTGCAACAATCCATTCTCTAATCCAACTGCCTGGCCACTTCAGGGCTGACCAAAAGTTAAAGCATGTTATTAAGGTCACTGTCCAAATTCATCTTAAACACTAACAGGCTTGGGGCATCAACCACCACAATAAGGTACCTGTTCCAGTGTTTGATCACACTCTTGGTAAAGAAATGCTTCCTAATGTCAAGTTTGAGCATTCCTGATGAAGGTTTGAGCTATCTCTTGCCCCTCAAGAGTGTAACTAACACCTCCCAGTTTGGTATCATCAACAAAATTGCCAATGGTGGATTCAACTCCTGCATCCAGCTCATTGATAAATACATTGAACAGGACTAGTCCTGGAGCTGAATCCCGAGGAACAGCACTGGTGACTGCCACCAGATGAAGCCCCATTCACTACAACTATTTTAGCCCTAGAATCCCCCCAGCACACTGTGAATCCACTCATCCCACAGCTGGACAACTTGTCCAAAAGGATGCTGTGAGGGACACTATCAAAAGCCTTACTAAAAATCCAGAAAAACTGCATCCACTGCCTTCCCTTCATCTGCTAGGTAGATTTCCTTATTGCAGTTGTCAAATCAGTAAAACAGCTTTCCCTTGAAAGCTTTTCCCAAACCATGTTAACTGTGCCTGATCATTGCATTGTTCTTTCAATGCCTTTCAACAGCACCCAATATGATCTTCTCCATATTTCCTGGAACTGAGGTTAGATCTGTAGTTGCCTAGGTCTTTTCGTGTAAATTGGAATAACACTGGCCAACTTTGAGGCAGCAGGGACCTTCCCAGATTCCCAAGACCTTTGGTAGATGGTTGAGAGCAGTACTGACATAACATTCATTAAGTCTTTCAGTATCTGGGATGAATCCCATCAGGCTGACTTGACTTGTGAATATTTAGCTCAATCCTATATTTATAGATACATACTGAAATTTTAATATATATGTGTATAGCTAGTGTATGTAGGTGTACATATAAAAATAACATTTATTTATTGAAGTACATATACAAGAAATTATGGAAGCGAGGATCCAAGACTAATACTTGTGTCTGAATTACTTAAGGAAAGAATGGCTGAAGGCATTAAAAATTTAATACCAGAGGTACACAGGTAGGCAGAATGAGCTTCCACCAAGGAGAATGGTTTCATGAAAGAAAGAATGTGGGATGACCTCTAGCTAGATGCCATCCTAATGATGCTGAGGCTGTTTATGTGTTATTAATGAAAAATACCTGCTGCAAGGACTCTGGAGTGAAAATTTGAGTGTTAAATTATGCAAGTGGAAAGGACATATCCTGATAACAAGGAGACTTTCAGGTAGAAAACTATAGAATTTACCTTGTGACTTACCTTCTCGTCTTCTCCTGCTGTGTAAATGAGCATGGAAACAGCCTGAGGCTGCAGACAGGTTAAACACAGCCTTAGAAATGAACCTGAGCAGGTCCAAAGGGGGAGTCTTCTGACAGAGCATCCATGCCTGCAACTTCAAGATGAAATTCTTTCATCTGCTGACTCAAATGTCAGCAGTGAGAAATGGAAATTGGTTTGTCCCAGGTCAATGTGCTCCATAGAGCAATGAGTCATCCATCTATGCTCCAGTTTCCCCCTACCAGCTACAAAGGAGGCAGAAAATCAGAGCAGGAACACTAGCTCAGACTTGTGTGTCTAGAGGGGAGAGCTTTCAGAAAAATACCTGTTAAGGACACTTGAGTGTTAACAGAGTGAGTAATTTCCAGTGAAACACCTTCCACTAATCTGTTGCAAGTATGGAGCTCACTGAGAAGTAAAATAAGACACAGAGTCTCAGAAGCACAATTTCTACAGGGAAAATGCCTACCTGGGATGAGGTGGTCCATACCAGTCACATGCTGTCTTCATATTTGTGTTCACCTGAAGATGCAGAGGTCAAAGCTGAAGGAAGAGGTTATAGTCAGCTGCAGATAGAAAATCAGGCATATTCATGCATCCCACTGGCTTGTAGGATCCCACCACTTGATCTCTGCCCTCCTTCAGGATTATTTTCAAGCTCTGTTCCCTTTGAATCCCTTTCAGGTTAATTCTTATGGCTAAGCATGGCTAGTTACTTATCCCCAGAAGTACACAGAGACCTCACTGCAGCTCCCACCAGCACAAGCCCACGGGGAGAGCATGCCATACCTCCCACTTCACACACAACTCACAGTGGCCTGCTGCAGATCTGTGCCTCCCTGTTGCTCAGCAGGTGACTTTTTGGATGCTACAAAATTCACCTGTTTAATTTTTAGCTGCTGTGATCACACTCAACAGCTTAGGATCTCTCTGAGCTTTTGTTCTCAGCTAATGACAGCAGTACAAAAGAGATGTTAGTGAGGCTGCTTTCTGTACATTTACCCCACTGACATCAGTGGGGCTCTATGGATACAGCACATGTTCAGAGCTCCCAGTGAATGTGAAACAACTCAGGAGTACAAAAGTAAATATACTCCCCAACAATCTCCCCAGCTCAGGCCTCTGAGCAAGGAGGCCCAGCAGCAGCAAGTGATGGAAGCTCCCCTCGTGCTGTTCTACTCATCCTCTGCATTTTGCTCTGCAGTGCTGCAGCAGGTGTTAAGCTCACAAGCCATATATTTATCCTTGCCCATATAGACTGGAAAATAATGAGCATGAAATATATATGTATTCAAGAAGAGTTTTTTCCTTCTCAGGTCTCTCTCTGGATCAGTTTAGTGGAGTTTTTAGCATTACAGTGACTTCAATTTCTTTCCCTGAAAATTCCCTGAGGTGGGATTTGAAGATTTTAGACCTGGCTTGTGTGCACACTTCAACTGATGCAGACAGCTGTTAAAAATCAGCATATATAAGCATAGCCTAAGCATGCAAATGAGAAAAGAAAACTTTGATTTCCCCACTCTTTCTTCCCTGATTACAGTTAAATGTTCATCAGTCTCCATAGTTACCTATTTACTATGGATAGAACAGCCTCATAGAAATATTGCATTGCTGTTGGACACAATCTGAGATTTATTACTGTGAATTTCACACTTCAGGTAAGAGGTGTTGATAGGGTGTTTGTTCATCTGCAATGGATAGTAAAATAAGTTCATCTTGGATCTGTTGAAACATTTCAAATTCCCTTTTCTAGAAGTGTTTCTTTTTCAGCTTCACCCTGGCAGATTTCTTGCAAAGATATTCTAAAACAGAGAGAGTTTATGAATGGATGATGAAAAGCACAGCCAAAGCATTTTTTTCATGGGAATAGATGATTATCTTTCCTAACCTATTTGAGTGATGGACATTGTTGAAGACTCTTTAAAGCCACTGTGCTAGAGTCATAACATTATTAATTATTCTGCAAATACCAGATTGTGTTTCAAATAAGTAACAGAAATTATTTACTCTGAAACTCATTGTGTCTAATTCACCTCTTTAAAAGCCACTTGTAGGAGTTCCAAATATCAAATATCTGGTAAATGCAAAGTCTCCATAGACAGAGGGAATTTTTCCACTAACATGTTAGAGAAGCACAACCTTTTCTTTCTAAATACACCTTGACTCCTATTCTTGTATTTCTTACCATAATTCACTTGATAAATTGTCGAAGAATTACTACCAATTATGTCCATAACTAAGAAACTCCCAAACAGTGGCCAAATACTGCTTATGCAACTCCAGTGCTGTTGCTGAGGCCACATAAGTGTGAGAGGGGGTGTAAATCTGCCTTTTGCATCTACAGAGGCTGATGGTGTTGCTTTTTCCAGTATAACTGTGCCTTTTCTCATGGCTGTGTGAGAAAAGTCATTAATTTGATTTAGCACTTGCTTCACTTGCAGCTTTGCCATGCTGTGAATGTGCAGGAGCACTTTCAAAGGAATGCTTGTGTTTGGAACAATAAAACTAATCCATTTTTTTCTGTGCATGTTGCAAGGCTGCCACTACCTCCCTTCTGAAGGGAGATCGCTCCTTACTTGTCCATGCTAGAAAGGTGGTTCAAGGGCAGTATTCCTGTCCCCATCAGCTTCAGGGTGCCCTGGTCAGGGTATCCCACACTGCCTCAAGTCCCATCAGAGACAAGACAGTTTGAATTTGTTCATGCTGTATCCATGGTAAGGGTTCATCTGCAGTCCAGCCATTTGTAACATCTTGTGTTTGGTGGAGAAGGATCTTCTTCCCAAGGGTGAAGACCTGTGTATTCCTGCAGCCCTGTGGCACCTCAGCACGCCTTTGCTCAGGCACAGGCAGATGCCTGCACATCTTCCTCCATGCCTTGTGAGTGCCTCCCACCTGACTGGCTTCTGAAACTGCTTGGTTATAGCTGAGCCTGTCTTTCAGCACTGAGTAGTCACATTTTTCCTCTGCTTCTCACCTCCCCCCTATCACAGCACAATGAGAGCTACTCCAAGTGGCTGATGCACCGACTGCAAATGGGTGGGATGTACTGAAAGGCAGACACATTCCTTTCCCCTGAAAATGTAAACTGCCAGGAGGAGGCTGGAAACACTTCATCTTGTTAACTCTCTTCCTCTGTGCACCCCACTTGCCAAGCGATGTAGAAAGTGACTGGCCAAATAGGCAGCTACTCTAACGCAGCAGTAGTAGGCAGAGAGGATGTTGTGGGATTTTTTTCCCTGACAAGTTCACACAAAAAAAGGCTTTACACAGCACTCACTGCTGTCAGTGGGAACTCTTCCATGCTCTGCATAGGGCCAGAAGTGCTGGCAGCAATGACGCAGGACCAGAAGGGTCTGCACCCTGTGTCATTTCAATGGGGGCTGACAAAGTGTAGCTTAGGGAGGCTGCAGGTATCCTTCATTTCCATTTGTTGCTCCAGTGCTGTCACACCTCCAGAGTGGTCACTGCAAATCTGAATGATCTAAGGAATCTCAGCCTGCAGTAAAATAAGATTTGAAAGAAAAATGAAACTAATTAGGGAAATGCCTACATACTGATGTATAAGAAAAACATTTTCTGGGGACAAGCAGTGTATTTACTAAACAAGCTGTGAAAACAGGGGAAAGAATAGGCAAGGTTTCTGAAGTTTTACAGCCTGGATGGGCATGAATTCAGGCCAGATCAGAGGGGTCTGAAATAACCCACATTTTATGAATAAAGCAAGGAAGCAAACTCTGAGCAAGACCAGGCACAGAGGAAGCTACCCACAGCATGTAAATACTTCTGTGTTTCCCCCCATAGGGTGTGAGATATTCCTCCCTTGAACTGCCACTGTAACCTGGGGTCCCTGTCATTTACAGCAGAAAGAGATTTGTGTTTGAGGAATTTGAATTTCACAGAACCTGGGGGACAAATGACCCTGCACTTGGATGAGAGCTGTTCTCCTCAGCTGCCTGTCTGTCAAGTGCAGAAGGCAGCAAGCAGAAGAGGAGATGTGCTGGTTGCTGCAAGGCACAACCCAGTCTCTCTGTGATCAGGTACAGTAAGTTCATCTCTCTGGAGTCACTCCTATTGAGTTTCACATTTTGCAGACATTTTCTTCATTAAAGTTCCTTTATTACCACCCCATCTTCATTCTAGTTTGATAGGACTCATCCACCTCACTTCACTGAGGGCCATAGAAAACTGAACTTGCTATTAACTTCCCATAAAACCACTGACACTTGACCCAATCTCCCTTGGAGAAATAGGTGTAGACCACACAACATCCAAAGCCACAGAGGGGTTTAAGTGCCAAACACAGGACCTACCTGGACCAGTGGTACCCTCTATATATTCCTACGGTCTTTAATTTCTCTTCCAACTCTGTATGTTCAAGGCACTTATTACTAGACAAAACTCACAGACTTATAGGTTATTCAAACATTCACGGAGATCTGTAGTCTCTGGAGTTAAATCCTCCTTCCATTTCCACCCAGCAAAGCTGCTGAGAGCAGAGCAAAGTGTGACTGCAAATGAA